>JAKSZU010000289.1:0-233874 GCA_026018925.1 Tupaia tana
ATGGTCGGGGGGGAGAAGGAGAGCTAGGTGTTAACAAGGGAATGCAGGGGTTTCAAGAGAGAAAAAAAAACCGCCACAAGGAAATCCTGGCTACCTACCTAGAAGGTGGAGTCTGGGGCCTGGGGGTCTGGAAGTGAGGTGGGGGTCAGAGGTGACCCTCCCTCAGTGTCCCTTGCCGGCCAGAGGCTTGCAGGAGAGCCTATTGCCTTCTGGCAGTCCCGGATGATCTGGGGGGAGAAGGAGAGCTAGGTGTTAACAAGGGAATGCAGGGGTTTCAAGAGAGAAAAAAAAACCGCCTAAAGGAAATCCTGGCTACCTACCTAGAAGGTGGAGTCTGGGGCCTGGGGGTCTGGAAGTGAGGTGGGGGTCAGAGGTGACCCTCCCTCAGTGTCCCTTGCCGGCCAGAGGCTTGCAGGAGAGCCTATTGCCTTCTGGCAGTCCCGGATGGTCTGGGGGGAGAAGGAGAGCTAGGTGTTAACAAGGGAATGCAGGGGTTTCAAGAGAGAAAAAAAAAACGCCTCAAGGAAATCCTGGCTACCTACCTAGAAGGTGGAGTCTGGGGCCTGGGGGTCTGGAAGTGAGGTGGGGGTCAGAGGTGACCCTCCCTCAGTGTCCCTTGCCGGCCAGAGGCTTGCAGGAGAGCCTATTGCCTTCTGGCAGTCCCGGATGATCTGGGGGGAGAAAGAGAGCTAGGTGTTAAGAAGGGAATGCAGGGGTTTCAAGAGAGAAAAAAAAACCGCCTCAAGGAAATCCTGGCTACCTACCTAGAAGGTGGAGTCTGGGGCCTGGGGGTCTGGAAGTGAGGTGGGGGTCAGAGGTGACCCTCCCTCAGTGTCCCTTGCCGGCCAGAGGCTTGCAGGAGAGCCTATTGCCTTCTGGCAGTCCCGGATGGTCTGGGGGGAGAAGGAGAGCTAGGTGTTAACAAGGGAATGCAGGGGTTTCAAGAGAGAAAAAAAAAAACGCCTCAAGGAAATCCTGGCTACCTACCTAGAAGGTGGAGTCTGGGGCCTGGGGGTCTGGAAGTGAGGTGGGGGTCAGAGGTGACCCTCCCTCAGTGTCCCTTGCCGGCCAGAGGCTTGCAGGAGCGCCTATTGCCGTCTGGCAGTCCTCGATGGTCTGGGGGGAGAAGGAGAGCTAGGTGTTAACAAGGGAATGCAGGGGTTTCAAGAGAGAAAAAAAAACCGCCTCAAGGAAACCCTGGCTACCTACCTAGAAGGTGGAGTCTGGGGCCTGGGGGTCTGGAAGTGAGGTGGGGGTCAGAGGTGACCCTCCCTCAGTGTCCCTTGCCGGCCAGAAGCTTGCAGGAGCGCCTATTGCCTTCTGGCAGTCCCGGATGGTCTGGGGGAGAAGGAGAGCTAGATGTTAACAAGGGAATGCAGGGGTTTCAAGAGAGAAAAAAAAACGCCTCAAGGAAATCCTGGCTACCTACCTAGAAGGTGGAGTCTGGGGCCTGGGGGTCTGGAAGTGAGGTGGGGGTCAGAGGTGACCCTCCCTCAGTGTCCCTTGCCGGCCAGAGGCTTGCAGGAGCGCCTATTGCCTTCTGGCAGTCCCGGATGGTCTGGGGGGAGAAGGAGAGCTAGGTGTTAACAAGGGAATGCAGGGGTTTCAAGAGAGAAAAAAAAAAACCCCTCAAGGAAATCCTGGCTACCTACCTAGAAGGTGGAGTCTGGGGCCTGGGGGTCTGGAAGTGAGGTGGGGGTCAGAGGTGACCCTCCCTCAGTGTCCCTTGCCGGCCAGAGGCTTGCAGGAGAGCCTATTGCCTTCTGGCAGTCCCGGATGGTCTGGGGGGAGAAGGAGAGCTAGGTGTTAACAAGGGAATGCAGGGGTTTCAAGAGAGAAAAAAAAAACGCCTCAAGGAAATCCTGGTACCTACCTAGAAGGTGGAGTCTGGGGCCTGGGGGTCTGGAAGTGAGGTGGGGGTCAGAGGTGACCCTCCCTCAGTGTCCCTTGCCGGCCAAAGGCTTGCAGGAGAGCCTATTGCCTTCTGGCAGTCCCGGATGGTCTGGGGGGAGAGGGAGAGCTAGGTGTTAACAAGGGAATGCAGGGGTTTCAAGAGAGAAAAAAAAAAACGCCTCAAGGAAATCCTGGCTACCTACCTAGAAGGTGCAGTCTGGGGCCTGGGGGTCTGGAAGTGAGGTGGAGGTCAGAGGTGACCCTCCCTCAGTGTCCCTTGCCGGCCAGAGGCTTGCAGGAGAGCCCATTGCCTTCTGGCAGTCCCGGATGGTCTGGGGGGAGAAGGAGAGCTAGGTGTTAACAAGGGAATGCAGGGGTTTCAAGAGAGAAAAAAAAACCGCCTCAAGGAAATCCTGGCTACCTACCTAGAAGGTGGGGTCTGGGGCCTGGGGGTCTGGAAGTGAGGTGGGGGTCAGAGGTGACCCTCCCTCAGTGTCCCTTGCCGGCCAGAGGCTTGCAGGAGAGCCTATTGCCTTCTGGCAGTCCCGGATGGTCTGGGGGGAGAAGGAGAGGTAGGTGTTAACAAGGGAATGCAGGGGTTTCAAGAGAGAAAAAAAAAACCGCCTCAAGGAAATCCTGGCTACCTACCTAGAAGGTGGAGTCTGGGGCCTGGGGGTCTGGAAGTCAGGTGGGGGTCAGAGGTGACCCTCCCTCAGTGTCCCTTGCCGGCCAGAGGCTTGCAGGAGAGCCTATTGCCTTCTGGCAGTCCCGGATGGTCTGGGGGGAGAAGGAGAGCTAGGTGTTAACAAGGGAATGCAGGGGTTTCAAGAGAGAACAAAAAACCGCCTCAAGGAAATCCTGGCTTCCTACCTAGAAGGTGGAGTCTGGGGCCTGGGGGTCTGGAAGTGAGGTGGGGGTCAGAGGTGACCCTCCCTCAGTGTCCCTTGCCGGCCAGAGGCTTGCAGGAGAGCCTATTGCCTTCTGGCAGTCCCGGATGGTCTGGGGGGAGAAGGAGAGCTAGGTGTTAACAAGGGAATGCAGGGGTTTCAAGAGAGAAAAAAAAACCGCCTCAAGGAAATCCTGGCTACCTACCTAAAAGGTGGAGTCTGGGGCCTGGGGGTCTGGAAGTGAGGTGGGGGTCAGAGGTGACCCTCCTTCAGTGTCCCTTGCCGGACAGAGGCTTGCAGGAGCGCCTATTGCCTTCTGGCAGTCCCGGATGGTCTGGGGGGAGAAGGAGAGCTAGGTGTTAACAAGGGAATGCAGGGGTTTCAAGAGAGAAAAAAAAACCGCCTCAAGGAAATCCTGGCTACCTACCTAGAAGGTGGAGTCTGGGGCCTCGGGGTCTGGAAGTGAGGTGGGGGTCAGAGGTGCCCCTCCCTCAGTGTCCCTTGCCGGCCAGAGGCTTGCAGGAGAGCCTATTGCCTTCTGGCAGTCCCGGATGGTCTGGGGGGAGAAGGAGAGCTAGGTGTTAACAAGGGAATGCAGGGGTTTCAAGAGAGAAAAAAAAACCGCCTCAAGGAAATCCTGGCTACCTACCTAGAAGGTGGAGTCTGGGGCCTGGGGGTCTGGAAGTGAGGTGGGGGTCAGAGGTGACCCTCCCTCAGTGTCCCTTGCCGGCCAGAGGCTTGCAGGAGAGCCTATTGCCTTCTGGCAGTTCCGGATGGTCTGGGGGGAGAAGGAGAGCTAGGTGTTAACAAGGGAATGCAGGGGTTTCAAGAGACAAAAAAAAAACCGCCTCAAGGAAATCCTGGCTACCTACCTAGAAGGTGGAGTCTGGGGCCTGGGGGTCTGGAAGTGAGGTGGGGGTCAGAGGTGACCCTCCGTCAGTGTCCCTTGCCGGCCAGAGGCTTGCAGGAGAGCCTATTGCCTTCTGGCAGTCCCGGATGGTCTGGGGGGAGAAGGATAGCTAGGTGTTAACAAGGGAATGCAGGGGTTTCAAGAGAGAAAAAAAAACCGCCTCAAGGAAATCCTGGCTACCTACCTAGAAGGTGGAGTCTGGGGCCTGGGGGTCTGGAAGTGAGGTGGGGGTCAGAGGTGACCCTCCCTCAGTGTCCCTTGCCGGCCAGAGGCTTGCAGGAGAGCCTATTGCCTTCTGGCAGTCCCGGATGGTCTGGGGGGAGAAGGAGAGCTAGGTGTTAACAAGGGAATGCAGGGGTTTCAAGAGAGAAAAAAAAAACCGCCTCAAGGAAATCCTGGCTACCTACCTAGAAGGTGGAGTCTGGGGCCTGGGGGTCTGGAAGTCAGGTGGGTGTCAGAGGTGACCCTCCCTCAGTGTCCCTTGCCGGCCAGAGGCTTGAAGGAGCGCCTATTGCCGTCTGGCAGTCCTGGATGGTCTGGGGGGAGAAGGAGAGCTAGGTGTTAACAAGGGAATGCAGGGGTTTCAAGAGAGAAAAAAAAACCGCCTCAAGGAAACCCTGGCTACCTACCTAGAAGGTGGAGTCTGGGGCCTGGGGGTCTGGAAGTGAGGTGGGGGTCAGAGGTGACCCTCCCTCAGTGTCCCTTGCCGGCCAGAAGCTTCCAGGAGCGCCTATTGCCTTCTGGCAGTCCCGGATGGTCTGGGGGAGAAGGAGAGCTAGATGTTAACAAGGGAATGCAGGGGTTTCAAGAGAGAAAAAAAAACCGCCTCAAGGAAATCCTGGCTACCTACCTAGAAGGTGGAGTCTGGGGCCTGGGGGTTTGGAAGTGAGGTGGGGGTCAGAGGTTACCCTCCCTCAGTGTCCCTTGCCAGCCAGATGCTTGCAGGAGCGCCTATTGCCTTCTGGCAGTCCCGGAAGGTCTGGGGGGAGAAGGAGAGCTAGGTGTTAACAAGGGAATGCAGGGGTTTCAAGAGAGAAAAAAAAACCGCCTCAAGGAAATCCTGGCTACCTACCTAGAAGGTGCAGTCTGGGGCCTGGGGGTCTGGAAGTGAGGTGGGGGTCAGAGGTGACCTTCCCTCAGTGTCCCTTGCCGGCCAGAGGCTTGCAGGAGAGCCTATTGCCTTCTGGCAGTCCCGGATGGTCGGGGGGGAGAAGGAGAGCTAGGTGTTAACAAGGGAATGCAGGGGTTTCAAGAGAGAAAAAAAAACCGCCACAAGGAAATCCTGGCTACCTACCTAGAAGGTGGAGTCTGGGGCCTGGGGGTCTGGAAGTGAGGTGGGGGTCAGAGGTGACCCTCCCGCAGTGTCCCTTGCCGGCCAGAGGCTTGCAGGAGAGCCTATTGCCTTCTGGCAGTCCCGGATGATCTGGGGGGAGAAGGAGAGCTAGGTGTTAACAAGGGAATGCAGGGGTTTCAAGAGAGAAAAAAAAACCGCCTAAAGGAAATCCTGGCTACCTACCTAGAAGGTGGAGTCTGGGGCCTGGGGGTCTGGAAGTGAGGTGGGGGTCAGAGGTGACCCTCCCTCAGTGTCCCTTGCCGGCCATAGGCTTGCAGGAGAGCCTATTGCCTTCTGGCAGTCCCGGATGGTCTGGGGGGAGAAGGAGAGCTAGGTGTTAACAAGGGAATGCAGGGGTTTCAAGAGAGAAAAAAAAAAACGCCTCAAGGAAATCCTGGCTACCTACCTAGAAGGTGGAGTCTGGGGCCTGGGGGTCTGGAAGTGAGGTGGGGGTCAGAGGTGACCCTCCCTCAGTGTCCCTTGCCGGCCAGAGGCTTGCAGGAGAGCCTATTGCCTTCTGGCAGTCCCGGATGATCTGGGGGGAGAAAGTGAGCTAGGTGTTAAGAAGGGAATGCAGGGGTTTCAAGAGAGAAAAAAAAACCGCCTCAAGGAAATCCTGGCTACCTACCTAGAAGGTGGAGTCTGGGGCCTGGGGGTCTGGAAGTGAGGTGGGGGTCAGAGGTGACCCTCCCTCAGTGTCCCTTGCCGGCCAGAGGCTTGCAGGAGAGCCTATTGCCTTCTGGCAGTCCCGGATGGTCTGGGGGGAGAAGGAGAGCTAGGTGTTAACAAGGGAATGCAGGGGTTTCAAGAGAGAAAAAAAAAAACGCCTCAAGGAAATCCTGGCTACCTACCTAGAAGGTGGAGTCTGGGGCCTGGGGGTCTGGAAGTGAGGTGGGGGTCAGAGGTGACCCTCCCTCAGTGTCCCTTGCCGGCCAGAGGCTTGCAGGAGCGCCTATTGCCGTCTGGCAGTCCTCGATGGTCTGGGGGGAGAAGGAGAGCTAGGTGTTAACAAGGGAATGCAGGGGTTTCAAGAGAGAAAAAAAAACCGACTCAAGGAAACCCTGGCTACCTACCTAGAAGGTGGAGTCTGGGGCCTGGGGGTCTGGAAGTGAGGTGGGGGTCAGAGGTGACCCTCCCTCAGTGTCCCTTGCCGGCCAGAAGCTTGCAGGAGCGCCTATTGCCTTCTGGCAGTCCCGGATGGTCTGGGGGAGAAGGAGAGCTAGATGTTAACAAGGGAATGCAGGGGTTTCAAGAGAGAAAAAAAACCGCCTCAAGGAAATCCTGGCTACCTACCTAGAAGGTGGAGTCTGGGGCCTGGGGGTCTGGAAGTGAGGTGGGGGTCAGAGGTGACCCTCCCTCAGTGTCCCTTGCCGGCCAGAGGCTTGCAGGAGCGCCTATTGCCTTCTGGCAGTCCCGGATGGTCTGGGGGGAGAAGGAGAGCTAGGTGTTAACAAGGGAATGCAGGGGTTTCAAGAGAGAAAAAAAAAAACCCCTCAAGGAAATCCTGGCTACCTACCTAGAAGGTGGAGTCTGGGGCCTGGGGGTCTGGAAGTGAGGTGGGGGTCAGAGGTGACCCTCCCTCAGTGTCCCTTGCCGGCCAGAGGCTTGCAGGAGAGCCTATTGCCTTCTGGCAGTCCCGGATGGTCTGGGGGGAGAAGGAGAGCTAGGTGTTAACAAGGGAATGCAGGGGTTTCAAGAGAGAAAAAAAAAACGCCTCAAGGAAATCCTGGTACCTACCTAGAAGGTGGAGTCTGGGGCCTGGGGGTCTGGAAGTGAGGTGGGGGTCAGAGGTGACCCTCCCTCAGTGTCCCTTGCCGGCCAAAGGCTTGCAGGAGTGCCTATTGCCTTCTGGCAGTCCCGGATGGTCTGGGGGGAGAGGGAGAGCTAGGTGTTAACAAGGGAATGCAGGGGTTTCAAGAGAGAAAAAAAAAAACGCCTCAAGGAAATCCTGGCTACCTACCTAGAAGGTGCAGTCTGGGGCCTGGGGGTCTGGAAGTGAGGTGGAGGTCAGAGGTGACCCTCCCTCAGTGTCCCTTGCCGGCCAGAGGCTTGCAGGAGAGCCTATTGCCTTCTGGCAGTCCCGGATGGTCTGGGGGGAGAAGGAGAGCTAGGTGTTAACAAGGGAATGCAGGGGTTTCAAGAGAGAAAAAAATACCGCCTCAAGGAAATCCTGGCTACCTACCTAGAAGGTGGGGTCTGGGGCCTGGGGGTCTGGAAGTGAGGTGGGGGTCAGAGGTGACCCTCCCTCAGTGTCCCTTGCCGGCCAGAGGCTTGCAGGAGAGCCTATTGCCTTCTGGCAGTCCCGGATGGTCTGGGGGGAGAAGGAGAGCTAGGTGTTAACAAGGGAATGCAGGGGTTTCAAGAGAGAAAAAAAAAACCGCCTCAAGGAAATCCTGGCTACCTACCTAGAAGGTGGAGTCTGGGGCCTGGGGGTCTGGAAGTGAGGTGGGGGTCAGAGGTGACCCTCCCTCAGTGTCCCTTGCCGGCCAGAGGCTTGCAGGAGAGCCTATTGCCTTCTGGCAGTCCCGGATGGTCTGGGGGGAGAAGGAGAGCTAGGTGTTAACAAGGGAATGCAGGGGTTTCAAGAGAGAACAAAAAACCGCCTCAAGGAAATCCTGGCTTCCTACCTAGAAGGTGGAGTCTGGGGCCTGGGGGTCTGGAAGTGAGGTGGGGGTCAGAGGTGACCCTCCCTCAGTGTCCCTTGCCGGCCAGAGGCTTGCAGGAGAGCCTATTGCCTTCTGGCAGTCCCGGATGGTCTTGGGGGAGAAGGAGAGCTAGGTGTTAACAAGGGAATGCAGGGGTTTCAAGAGAGAAAAAAAAACCGCCTCAAGGAAATCCTGGCTACCTACCTAAAAGGTGGAGTCTGGGGCCTGGGGGTCTGGAAGTGAGGTGGGGGTCAGAGGTGACCCTCCTTCAGTGTCCCTTGCCGGACAGAGGCTTGCAGGAGCGCCTATTGCCTTCTGGCAGTCCCGGATGGTCTGGGGGGAGAAGGAGAGCTAGGTGTTAACAAGGGAATGCAGGGGTTTCAAGAGAGAAAAAAAAACCGCCTCAAGGAAATCCTGGCTACCTACCTAGAAGGTGGAGTCTGGGGCCTCGGGGTCTGGAAGTGAGGTGGGGGTCAGAGGTGCCCCTCCCTCAGTGTCCCTTGCCGGCCAGAGGCTTGCAGGAGAGCCTATTGCCTTCTGGCAGTCCCGGATGGTCTGGGGGGAGAAGGAGAGCTAGGTGTTAACAAGGGAATGCAGGGGTTTCAAGAGAGAAAAAAAAACCGCCTCAAGGAAATCCTGGCTACCTACCTAGAAGGTGGAGTCTGGGGCCTGGGGGTCTGGAAGTGAGGTGGGGGTCAGAGGTGACCCTCCCTCAGTGTCCCTTGCCGGCCAGAGGCTTGCAGGAGAGCCTATTGCCTTCTGGCAGTCCCGGATGGTCTGGGGGGAGAAGGAGAGCTAGGTGTTAACAAGGGAATGCAGGGGTTTCAAGAGACAAAAAAAAACCGCCTCAAGGAAATCCTGGCTACCTACCTAGAAGGTGGAGTCTGGGGCCTGGGGGTCTGGAAGTGAGGTGGGGGTCAGAGGTGACCCTCCGTCAGTGTCCCTTGCCGGCCAGAGGCTTGCAGGAGAGCCTATTGCCTTCTGGCAGTCCCGGATGGTCTGGGGGGAGAAGGATAGCTAGGTGTTAACAAGGGAATGCAGGGGTTTCAAGAGAGAAAAAAAAACCGCCTCAAGGAAATCCTGGCTACCTACCTAGAAGGTGGAGTCTGGGGCCTGGGGGTCTGGAAGTGAGGTGGGGGTCAGAGGTGACCCTCCCTCAGTGTCCCTTGCCGGCCAGAGGCTTGCAGGAGAGCCTATTGCCTTCTGGCAGTCCCGGATGGTCTGGGGGGAGAAGGAGAGCTAGGTGTTAACAAGGGAATGCAGGGGTTTCAAGAGAGAAAAAAAAAACCGCCTCAAGGAAATCCTGGCTACCTACCTAGAAGGTGGAGTCTGGGGCCTGGGGGTCTGGAAGTCAGGTGGGTGTCAGAGGTGACCCTCCCTCAGTGTCCCTTGCCGGCCAGAGGCTTGAAGGAGCGCCTATTGCCGTCTGGCAGTCCTGGATGGTCTGGGGGGAGAAGGAGAGCTAGGTGTTAACAAGGGAATGCAGGGGTTTCAAGAGAGAAAAAAAAACCGCCTCAAGGAAACCCTGGCTACCTACCTAGAAGGTGGAGTCTGGGGCCTGGGGGTCTGGAAGTGAGGTGGGGGTCAGAGGTGACCCTCCCTCAGTGTCCCTTGCCGGCCAGAAGCTTCCAGGAGCGCCTATTGCCTTCTGGCAGTCCCGGATGGTCTGGGGGAGAAGGAGAGCTAGATGTTAACAAGGGAATGCAGGGGTTTCAAGAGAGAAAAAAAAACCGCCTCAAGGAAATCCTGGCTACCTACCTAGAAGGTGGAGTCTGGGGCCTGGGGGTCTGGAAGTGAGGTGGGGGTCAGAGGTTACCCTCCCTCAGTGTCCCTTGCCAGCCAGATGCTTGCAGGAGCGCCTATTGCCTTCTGGCAGTCCCGGATGGTCTGGGGGGAGAAGGAGAGCTAGGTGTTAACAAGGGAATGCAGGGGTTTCAAGAGAGAAAAAAAAAACCGCCTCAAGGAAATCCTGGTTACCTACCTAGAAGGTGGAGTCTGGGGCCTGGGGGTCTGGAAGTGAGGTGGGGGTCAGAGGTGACCCTCCGTCAGTGTCCCTTGAAGGCCAGAGGCTTGCAGGAGAGCCTATTGCCTTCTGGCAGTCCCGGATGGTCTGGGGGGGAGAAGGAGAGCTAGGTGTTAACAAGGGAATGCAGGGGTTTCAAGAGAGAAAAAAAAAACCGCCTCAAGGAAATTCTGGCTACCTACCTAGAAGGTGGAGTCTGGGGCCTGGGGGTCTGGAAGTGAGGTGGGGGTCAGAGGTGACCCTCCCTCAGTGTCCCTTGCCGGACAGAGGCTTGCAGGAGAGCCTATTGCCTTCTGGCAGTCCCGGATGGTCTGGGGGGAGAAGGAGAGCTAGGTGTTAACAAGGGAATGCAGGGGTTTCAAGAGAGAAAAAAAAAACCGCCTCAAGGAAATCCTGGTACATACCTAGAAGGTGGAGTCTGGGGCCTGGGGGTCTGGAAGTGAGGTGGGGGTCAGAGGTGACCCTCCCTCAGTGTCCCTTGCCGGCCAGAGGCTTGCAGGGAGCCTATTGCCTTCTGGCAGTCCCGGATGGTCTGGGGGGAGAAGGAGAGCTAGGTGTTAACAAGGGAATGCAGGGGTTCAAGAGAGAAAAAAAAACCGCCTCAAGGAAATCCTGGCTACCTACCTAGAAGGTGCAGTCTGGGGCCTGGGGGTCTGGAAGTGAGGTGGGGGTCAGAGGTGACACTCCCTCAGTGTCCCTTGCCGGCCAGAGGCTTGCAGGAGAGCCTATTGCCTTCTGGCAGTCCCGGATGGTCTGGGGGGAGAAGGAGAGCTAGGTGTTAACAAGGGAATGCAGGGGTTTCAAGAGAGAAAAAAAAATCGCCTCAAGGAAATCCTGGCTACCTACCTAGAAGGTGGGTTCTGGGGCCTGGGGGTCTGGAAGTGAGGTGGGGGTCAGAGGTGACCCTCCCTCAGTGTCCCTTGCTGGCCAGAGGCTTGCAGGAGAGCCTATTGCCTTCTGGCAGTCCCGGATGGTCTGGGGGGAGAAGGAGAGCTAGGTGTTAACAAGGGAATGCAGGGGTTTCAAGAGAGAAAAAAAAAAACGCCTCAAGGAAATCCTGGCTACCTACCTAGAAGGTGGAGTCTGGGGCCTGGGGGTCTGGAAGTGAGGTGGGGGTCAGAGGTGACCCTCCCTCAGTGTCCCTTGCCAGCCAGAGGCTTTCAGGAGAGCCTATTGCCTTCTGGCAGTCCCGGATGGTCTGAGGGGAGAAGGAGAGCTAGGTGTTAACAAGGGAATGCAGGGGTTTCAAGAGAGAAAAAAAAAAACGCCTCAAGGAAATCCTGGCTACCTACCTAGAAGGTGGAGTCTGGGGCCTGGGGGTCTGGAAGTGAGGTGGGGGTCAGAGGTGACCCTCCCTCAGTGTCCCTTGCCGGCCAGAGGCTTGCAGGAGAGCCTATTGCCTTCTGGCAGTCCCGGATGGTCTGGGGGGAGAAGGAGAGCTAGGTGTTAACAAGGGAATGCAGGGGTTTCAAGAGAGAAAAAAAAAACCGCCTCAAGGAAATCCTGGCTACCTACCTAGAAGGTGGAGTCTGGGGCCTGGGGGTCTGGAAGTGAGGTGGGGGTCAGAGGTGACCCTCACTCAGTGTCCCTTGCCGGCCAGAGACTTGCAGGAGAGCCTATTGCCTTCTGGCAGTCCCGGATGGTCTGGGGGGAGAAGGAGAGCTAGGTGTTAACAAGGGAATGCAGGGGTTTCAAGAGAGAAAAAAAAACCGCCTCAAGAAAATCCTGGCTACCTACCTAGAAGGTGGAGTCTGGGGCCTGGGGGTCTGGAAGTGAGGTGGGGGTCAGAGGTGACCCTCCCTCAGTGTCCCTTACCGGCCAGAGGCTTGCAGGAGAGCTTATTGCCTTCTGGCAGTCCCGGATGGTCTGGGGGGAGAAGGAGAGCTAGGTGTTAACAAGGGAATGCAGGGGTTTCAAGAGAGAAAAAAAAACCGCCTCAAGGAAATCCTGGCTACCTACCTAGAAGGTGGAGTCTGGGGCCTGGGGGTCTGGAAGTGAGGTGGGGTTCAGAGGTGACCCTCCCTCAGTGTCCCTTGCCGGCCAGAGGCTTGCAGGAGAGCCTATTGCCTTCTGGCAGTCCCGGATGGTCTGGGGGGAGAAGGAGAGCTAGGTGTTAACAAGGGAATGCAGGGGTTTCAAGAGAGAAAAAAAAAAACCGCCTCAAGGAAACCCTGGCTACCTACCTAGAAGGTGGAGTCTGGGGCCTGGGGGTCTGGAAGTGAGGTGGGGGTCAGAGGTGACCCTCCCTCAGTGTCCCTTGCCGGCCAGAGGATTGCAGGAGAGCCTATTGCCTTCTGGCAGTCCCGGACGGTCTGGGGGGAGAAGGAGAGCTAGGTGTTAACAAGGGAATGCAGGGGTTTCAAGAGAGAAAAAAAAACCGCCTCAAGGAAATCCTGGCTACCTACCTAGAAGGTGGAGTCTGGGGCCTGAGGGTCTGGAAGTGAGGTGGCGGTCAGAGGTGACCCTCCCTCAGTGTCCCTTGCCGGCCAGAGGCTTGCAGGAGAGCCTATTGCCTTCTGGCAGTCCCGGATGGTCTGGGGGGAGAAGGAGAGCTAGGTGTTAACAAGGGAATGCAGGGGTTTCAAGAGAGAACAAAAAACCGCCTCAAGGAAATCCTGGCTACCTACCTAGAAGGTGGAGTCTGGGGCCTGGGGGTCTGGAAGTGAGGTGGGGGTCAGAGGTGACCCTCCCTCAGTGTCCCTTGCCGGCCAGAGGCTTGCAGGAGAGCCTATTGCCTTCTGGCAGTCCCGGATGGTCTGGGGGGAGAAGGAGAGCTAGGTGTTAACAAGGGAATGCAGGGGTTTCAAGAGAGAAAAAAAAACCGCCTCAAGGAAATCCTGGCTACCTACCTAGAAGGTGGAGTCTGGGGCCTGGGGGTCTGGAAGTGAGGTGGGGGTCAGAGGTGACCCTCCCTCAGTGTCCCTTGCCGGCCAGAGGCTTGCAGGAGAGCCTATTGCCTTCTGGCAGTCCCGGATGGTCTGGGGGGAGAAGGAGAGCTAGGTGTTAACAAGGGAATGCAGGGGTTTCAAGAGAGAAAAAAAAACCGCCTCAAGGAAATCCTGGCTACCTACCTAGAAGGTGGAGTCTGGGGCCTGGGGGTCTGGAAGTGAGGTGGGGGTCAGAGGTGACCCTCCCTCAGTGTCCCTTGCCGGCCAGAGGCTTGCAGGAGAGCCTATTGCTTTCTGGCAGTCCCGGATGGTCTGGGGGGAGAATGAGAGCTAGGTGTTAACAAGGGAATGAAGGGGTTTCAAGAGAGAAAAAAAAAACCGCCTCAAGGAAATCCTGGCTACCTACCTAGAAGGTGGAGTCTCGTGCCTGGGGGTCTGGAAGTGAGGTGGGGGTCAGAGGTGACCCTCCCTCAGTGTCCCTTGCCGGCCAGAGGCTTGCAGGAGAGCCTATTGCCTTCTGGCAGTCCCGGATGGTCTGGGGGGAGAAGGAGAGCTAGGTGTTAACAAGGGAATGCAGGGGTTTCAAGAGAGAAAAAAAAACCGCCTCAAGGAAATCCTGGCTACCTACCTAGAAGGTGGAGTCTGGGGCCTGGGGGTCTGGAAGTGAGGTGGGGGTCAGAGGTGACCCTCCCTCAGTGTCCCTTGCCGGCCAGAGGCTTGCAGGAGAGCCTATTGCCTTCTGGCAGTCCCGGATGGTCTGGGGGGAGAAGGAGAGCTAGGTGTTAACAAGGGAATGCAGGGGATTCAAGAGAGAAAAAAAAACCGCCTCAAGGAACTCCTGGCTACCTACCTAGAAGGTGGAGTCTGGGGCCTGGGGGTCTGGAAGTGAGGTGGGGGTCAGAGGTGACCCTCCCTCAGTGTCCCTTGCCGGCCAGAGGCTTGCAGGAGAGCCTATTGCCTTCTGGCAGTCCCGGGTGGTCTGGGGGGAGAAGGAGAGCTAGGTGTTAACAAGGGAATGCAGGGGTTTCAAGAGAGAAAAAAAAAAAAACGCCTCAAGGAAATCCTGGCTACCTACCTAGAAGGTGGAGTCTGGGGCCTGGGGGTCTGGAAGTGAGGTGGGGGTCAGAGGTGACCCTCCCTCAGTGTCCCTTGCCGGCCAGAGGCTTGCAGGAGCGCCTATTGCCGTCTGGCAGTCCTGGATGGTCTGGGGGGAGAAGGAGAGCTAGGTGTTAACAAGAGAATGCAGGGGTTTCAAGAGAGAAAAAAAAACCGCCTCAAGGAAACCCTGGCTACCTACCTAGAAGGTGGAGTCTGGGGCCTGGGGGTCTGGAAGTGAGGTGGGGGTCAGAGGTGACCCTCCCTCAGTGTCCCTTGCCGGCCAGAAGCTTGCAGGAGCGCCTATTGCCTTCTGGCAGTCCCGGATGGTCTGGGGGAGAAGGAGAGCTAGATGTTAACAAGGGAATGCAGGGGTTTCAAGAGAGAAAAAAAAACCGCCTCAAGGAAATCCTGGCTACCTACCTAGAAGGTGGAGTCTGGGGCCTGGGGGTCTGGAAGTGAGGTGGGGGTCAGAGGTGACCCTCCCTCAGTGTCCCTTGCCGGCCAGAGGCTTGCAGGAGCGCCTATTGCCTTCTGGCAGTCCCGGATGGTCTGGGGGGAGAAGGAGAGTTAGGTGTTAACAAGGGAATGCAGGGGTTTCAAGAGAGAAAAAAAAACCGCCTCAAGGAAATCCTGGCTACCTACCTAGAAGGTGGAGTCTGGGGCCTGGGGGTCTGGAAGTGAGGTGGGGGTCAGAGGTGACCCTCCGTCAGTGTCCCTTAAAGGGCAGAGGCTTGCAGGAGAGCCTATTGCCTTCTGGCAGTCCCGGATGGTCTGGGGGGAGAAGGAGAGCTAGGTGTTAACAAGGGAATGCAGGGGTTTCAAGAGAGAAAAAAAAAAACCGCCTCAAGGAAATCCTGGCTACCTACCTAGAAGGTGGAGTCTGGGGCCTGGGGGTCTGGAAGTGAGGTGGGGGTCAGAGGTGACCCTCCCTCAGTGTCCCTTGCCGGCCAGAGGCTTGCAGGAGAGCCTATTGCCTTCTGGCAGTCCCGGATGGTCTGGGGGGAGAAGGAGAGCTAGGTGTTAACAAGGGAATGCAGGGGTTTCAAGAGAGAAAAAAAAACCGCCTCAAGGAAATCCTGGTACCTACCTAGAAGGTGGAGTCTGGGGCCTGGGGGTCTGGAAGTGAGGTGGGGGTCAGAGGTGACCCTCCCTCAGTGTCCCTTGCCGGCCAGAGGCTTTCAGGAGAGCCTATTGCCTTCTGGCAGTCCCGGATGGTCTGGGGGGAGAAGGAGAGCTAGGTGTTAACAAGGGAATGCAGGGGTTTCAAGAGAGAAAAAAAAACCGCCTCAAGGAAATCCTGGCTACCTACCTAGAAGGTGCAGTCTGGGGCCTGGGGGTCTGGAAGTGAGGTGGGGGTCAGAGGTGACCCTCCGTCAGTGTCCCTTGCCGGCCAGAGGCTTGCAGGAAACCTATTGCCTTCTGGCAGTCCCGGATGGTCTGGGGGGAGAAGGAGAGCTAGGTGTTAACAAGGGAATGCAGGGGTTTCAAGAGAGAAAAAAAAACCGCCTCAAGGAAATCCTGGCTACCTACCTAGAAGGTGGGGTCTTGGGCCTGGGGGTCTGGAAGTGAGGTGGGGGTCAGAGGTGACCCTCCCTCAGTGTCCCTTGCCGGCCAGAGGCTTGCAGGAGAGCCTATTGCCTTCTGGCAGTCCCGGATGGTCTTGGGGGAGAAGGAGAGCTAGGTGTCTTCAAGGGAATGCAGGGGTTTCAAGAGAGAAAAAAAAAACCGCCTCAAGGAAATCCTGGCTACCTACCTAGAAGGTGGAGTCTGGGGCCTGGGGGTCTGGAAGTGAGGTGGGGGTCAGAGGTGACCCTCCCTCAGTGTCCCTTGCCAGCCAGAGGCTTTCAGGAGAGCCTATTGCCTTCTGGCAGTCCCGGATGGTCTTAGGGGAGAAGGAGAGTTAGGTGTTAACAAGGGAATGCAGGGGTTTCAAGAGAGAAAAAAAAAAACGACTCAAGGAAATCCTGGCTACCTACCTAGAAGGTGGAGTCTGGGGCCTGGGGGTCTGGAAGTGAGGTGGGGGTCAGAGGTGACCCTCCCTCAGTGTCCCTTGCCGGCCAGAGGCTTGCAGGAGAGCCTATTGCCTTCTGGCAGTCCCGGATGGTCTGGGGGGAGAAGGAGAGCTAGGTGTTAACAAGGGAATGCAGGGGTTTCAAGAGAAAAAAAAAAAACCGCCTCAAGGAAATCCTGGCTACCTACCTAGAAGGTGGAGTCTGGGGCCTGGGGGTCTGGAAGTGAGGTGGGGGTCAGAGGTGACCCTCCCTCAGTGTCCCTTGCCGGCCAGAGGCTTGCAGGAGAGCCTATTGCCTTCTGGCAGTCCCGGATGGTCTGGGGGGAGAAGGAGAGCTAGGTGTTATCAAGGGAATGCAGGGGTTTCAAGAGAGAAAAAAAAACCGCCTCAAGGAAATCCTGGCTACCTACCTAAAAGGTGGAGTCTGGGGCCTGGGGGTCTGGAAGTGAGGTGGGGGTCAGAGGTGACCCTCCCTCAGTGTCCCTTGCCGGCCAGAGGCTTGCAGGAGAGCCTATTGCCTTCTGGCAGTCCCGGATGGTCTGGGGGGAGAAGGAGAGCTAGGTGTTAACAAGGGAATGCAGGGGTTTCAAGAGAGAAAAAAAAAAACCGCCTCAAGGAAATCCTGGCTACCTACCGAGAAGGTGGAGTCTGGGGCCTGGGGGTCTGGAAGTGAGGTGGGGGTCAAAGGTGACACTCCCTCAGTGTCCCTTGCCGGCCAGAGGCTTGCAGGAGAGCCTATTGCCTTCTGGCAGTCCCGGATGGTCTGGGGGGAGAAGGAGAGCTAGGTGTCAACAAGGGAATGCAGGGGTTTCAAGAGAGAAAAAAAAACCGCCTCAAGGAAATCCTGGCTACCTACCTAGAAGGTGGAGTCTGGGGCCTGGGGGTCTGGAAGTGAGGTGGGGGTCAGAGGTGACACTCCGTCAGTGTCCCTTGCCGGCCAGAGACTTGCAGGAGAGCCTATTGCCTTCTGGCAGTCCCGGATGGTCTGGGGGGAGAAGGAGAGCTAGGTGTTAACAAGGGAATGCAGGGGTTTCAAGAGAGAAAGAAAAACCGCCTCAAGGAAATCCTGGCTACCTACCTAGAAGGTGTAGTCTGGGGCCTGGGGATCTGGAAGTGAGGTGGGGGTCAGAGGTGACCCTCCCTCAGTGTCCCTTGCCAGCCAGAGGCTTGCAGGAGAGCCTATTGCCTTCTGGCAGTCCCGGATGGTCTGGGGGGAGAAGGAGAGCTAGGTGTTAACAAGGGAATGCAGGGGTTTCAAGAGAGAAAAAAAAACCGCCTCAAGGAAATCCTGGATACCTACCTAGAAGGTGGAGTCTGGGGCCTGGGGGTCTGGAAGTGAGGTGGGGGTCAGAGGTGACCCTCCCTCAGTGTCCCTTGCCGGCCAGAGGCTTGCAGGAGAGCCTATTGCCTTCTGGCAGTCCCGGATGGTCTGGGGGGAGAAGGAGAGCTAGGTGTTATCAAGGGAATGCAGGGGTTTCAAGAGAGAAAAAAAAACCGCCTCAAGGAAATCCTGGCTACCTACCTAAAAGGTGGAGTCTGGGGCCTGGGGGTCTGGAAGTGAGGTGGGGGTCAGAGGTTACCCTCCCTCAGTGTCCCTTGCCGGCCAGAGGCTTGCAGGAGAGCCTATTGCCTTCTGGCAGTCCCGGATGGTCTGGGGGGAGAAGGAGAGCTAGGTGTTAACAAGGGAATGCAGGGGTTTCAAGAGAGAAAAAAAAAAACCGCCTCAAGGAAATCCTGGCTACCTACCGAGAAGGTGGAGTCTGGGGCCTGGGGGTCTGGAAGTGAGGTGGGGGTCAAAGGTGACACTCCCTCAGTGTCCCTTGCCGGCCAGAGGCTTGCAGGAGAGCCTATTGCCTTCTGGCAGTCCCGGATGGTCTGGGGGGAGAAGGAGAGCTAGGTGTTAACAAGGGAATGCAGGGGTTTCAAGAGAGAAAAAAAAACCGCCTCAAGGAAATCCTGGCTACCTACCTAGAAGGTGGAGTCTGGGGCCTGGGGGTCTGGAAGTGAGGTGGGGGTCAGAGGTGACACTCCGTCAGTGTCCCTTGCCGGCCAGAGACTTGCAGGAGAGCCTATTGCCTTCTGGCAGTCCCGGATGGTCTGGGGGGAGAAGGAGAGCTAGGTGTTAACAAGGGAATGCAGGGGTTTCAAGAGAGAAAGAAAAACCGCCTCAAGGAAATCCTGGCTACCTACCTAGAAGGTGTAGTCTGGGGCCTGGGGATCTGGAAGTGAGGTGGGGGTCAGAGGTGACCCTCCCTCAGTGTCCCTTGCCAGCCAGAGGCTTGCAGGAGAGCCTATTGCCTTCTGGCAGTCCCGGATGGTCTGGGGGGAGAAGGAGAGCTAGGTGTTAACAAGGGAATGCAGGGGTTTCAAGAGAGAAAAATAACCGCCTCAAGGAAATCCTGGCTACCTACCGAGAAGGTGGAGTCTGGGGCCTGGGGGTCTGGAAGTGAGGTGGGGGTCAAAGGTGACACTCCCTCAGTGTCCCTTGCCGGCCAGAGGCTTGCAGGAGAGCCTATTGCCTTCTGGCAGTCCCGGATGGTCTGGGGGGAGAAGGAGAGCTAGGTGTTAACAAGGGAATGCAGGGGTTTCAAGAGAGAAAAAAAAACCGCCTCAAGGAAATCCTGGCTACCTACCTAGAAGGTGGAGTCTGGGGCCTGGGGGTCTGGAAGTGAGGTGGGGGTCAGAGGTGACACTCCGTCAGTGTCCCTTGCCGGCCAGAGACTTGCAGGAGAGCCTATTGCCTTCTGGCAGTCCCGGATGGTCTGGGGGGAGAAGGAGAGCTAGGTGTTAACAAGGGAATGCAGGGGTTTCAAGAGAGAAAGAAAAACCGCCTCAAGGAAATCCTGGCTACCTACCTAGAAGGTGTAGTCTGGGGCCTGGGGATCTGGAAGTGAGGTGGGGGTCAGAGGTGACCCTCCCTCAGTGTCCCTTGCCAGCCAGAGGCTTGCAGGAGAGCCTATTGCCTTCTGGCAGTCCCGGATGGTCTGGGGGGAGAAGGAGAGCTAGGTGTTAACAAGGGAATGCAGGGGTTTCAAGAGAGAAAAAAAAACCGCCTCAAGGAAATCCTGGCTACCTACCTAGAAGGTGGAGTCTGGGGCCTGGGGGTCTGGAAGTGAGGTGGGGGTCAGAGGTGACCCTCCCTCAGTGTCCCTTGCCGGCCAGAGGCTTGCAGGAGAGCCTATTGCCTTCTGGCAGTCCCGGATGGTCTTGGGGGAGAAGGAGAGCTAGGTGTTAACAAGGGAATGCAGGGGTTTCAAGAGAGAAAAAAAAAACGCCTCAAGGAAATCCTGGCTACCTACCTAGAAGGTGGAGTCTGGGGCCTGGGGGTCTGGAAGTGAGGTGGGGGTCAGAGGTGACCCTCCCTCAGTGTCCCTTGCCGGCCAGAGGCTTGCAGGAGAGCCTATTGCCTTCTGGCAGTCCCGGATGGTCTGGGGGGAGAAGGAGAGCTAGGTGTTAACAAGGGAATGCAGGGGTTTTAAGAGAGAAAAAAAAACCGCCTCAAGGAAATCCTGGCTACCTACCTAGGAGGTGGAGTCTGGGGCCTGGGGGTCTGGAAGAGAGGTGGGGGTCAGAGGTGACCCTCCCTCAGTGTCCCTTGCCGGCCAGAGGCTTGCAGGAGAGCCTATTGCCTTCTGGCAGTCCCGGATGGTCTGGGGGGAGAAGGAGAGCTAGGTGTTAACAAGGGAATGCAGGGGTTTCAAGAGAGAAAGAAAAACCGCCTGAAGGAAATCCTGGCTACCTACCTAGAAGGTGGAGTCTGGGGCCTGGGGGTCTGGAAGTGAGGTGGGCGTCAGAGGTGACCCTCCCTCAGTGTCCCTTGCCAGCCAGAGGCTTGCAGGAGAGCCTATTGCCTTCTGGCAGTCCCGGATGGTCTGGGGGGAGAAGGAGAGCTAGGTGTTAACAAGGGAATGCAGGGGTTTCAAGAGAGAAAAAAAAAAAAAACGGCCTCAAGGAAATCCTGGCTACCTACCTAGAAGGTGGAGTCTGGGGCCTGGGGGTCTGGAAGTGAGGTGGGGGTCAGAGGTGACCCTCCCTCAGTGTCCCTTGCCGGCCAGAGGCTTGCAGGAGAGCCTATTGCCTTCTGGCAGTCCCGGATGGTCTGGGGGGAGAAGGAGAGCTAGGTGTTAACAAGGGAAAGCAGGGGTTTCAAGAGAGAAAAAAAAACCGCCTCAAGGAAATCCTGGCTACCTACCTAGAAGGTGGAGTCTGGGGCCTGGGGGTCTGGAAGTGAGGTGGGGGTCAGAGGTGACCCTCCCTCAGTGTCCCTTGCCGGCCAGAGGCTTGCAGGAGAGCCTATTGCCTTCTGGCAGTCCGCGATGGTTTGGGGGGAGGAGAGCTAGGTGTTAACAAGGGAATGCAGGGGTTTCAAGAGAGAAAAAAAAACCGCCTCAAGGAAATCCTGGCTACCTACCTAGAAGGTGGAGTCTGGGGCCTGGGGGTCTGGAAGTGAGGTGGGGGTCAGAGGTGACCCTCCCTCAGTGTCCCTTGCCGGCCAGAGGCTTGCAGGAGAGCCTATTGCCTTCTGGCCGTCCCGGGTGGTCTGGGGGGAGAAGGAGAGCTAGGTGTTAACAAGGGAATGCAGGGGTTTCAAGAGAGAAAAAAAAAAACGCCTCAAGGAAATCCTGGCTACCTACCTAGAAGGTGGAGTCTGGGGCCTGGGGGTCTGGAAGTGAGGTGGGGGTCAGAGGTGACCCTCCCTCAGTTTCCCTTGCCAGCCAGAGGCTTGCAGGAGAGCCTATTGCCTTCTGGCAGTCCCGGATGGTCTGGGGGGAGAAGGAGAGCTAGGTGTTAACAAGGGAATGCAGGGGTTTTAAGAGAGAAAAAAAAACCGCCTCAAGGAAATCCTGGCTACCTACCTAGAAGGTGGAGTCTGGGGCCTGGGGGTCTGGAAGTGAGGTTTTGGGTCAGAGGTGACCCTCCCTCATTGTCCCTTGCCGGCCAGAGGCTTGCAGGAGAGCCTATTGCCTTCTGGCAGTCCCGGATGGTCTGGGGGGAGAAGGAGAGCTAGGTGTTAACAAGGGAATGCAGGGGTTTCAAGAGAGAAAAAAAAAAACCTCCTCAAGGAAATCCTGGCTACCTACCTAGAAGGTGGAGTCTGGGGCCTGGGGGTCTGGAAGTGAGGTGGGGGTCAGAGGTGACCCTCCCTCAGTGTCCCTTGCCGGCCAGAGGCTTGCAGGAGAGCCTATTGCCTTCTGGCAGTCCCGGATGGTCTGGGGGGAGAAGGAGAGCTAGGTGTTAACAAGGGAATGCAGGGGTTTCAAGAGAGAAAAAAAAACCGCCTCAAGGAAATCCTGGCTACCTACCTAGAAGGTGGAGTCTGGGGCCTGGGGGTCTGGAAGTGAGGTGGGGGTCAGAGGTGACCCTCCCTCAGTGTCCCTTGCCGGCCAGAGGCTTGCAGGAGAGCCTATTGCCTTCTGGCAGTCCCGGATGGTCTGGGGGGAGAAGGAGAGCTAGGTGTTAACAAGGGAATGCAGGGGTTTCAAGAGAGAAAAAAAAACCGCCTGAAGGAAATCCTGGCTACCGACCTAGAAGGTGGAGTCTGGGGCCTGGGGGTCTGGAAGTGAGGTGGGGGTCAGAGGTGACCCTCCCTCAGTGTCCCTTGCCGGACAGATGCTTGCAGGAGAGCCTATTGCCTTGTGGCAGTCCCGGATGGTCTGGGGGGAGAAGGAGAGCTAGGTGTTAACAAGGGAATGCAGGGGTTTCAAGAGAGAAAAAAAAAACGCCTGAAGGAAATCCTGGCTACCTACCTAGAAGGTGGAGTCTGGGGCCTGGGGGTCTGGAAGTGAGGTGGGGGTCAGAGGTGACCCTCCCTCAGTGTCCCTTGCCGGCCAGAGGCTTGCAGGAGAGCCTATTGCCTTCTGGCAGTACCGGATGGTCTGGGAGGAGAAGGAGAGCTAGGTGTTAACAAGGGAATGCAGGGGTTTCAAGAGAGAAAAAAAAAACCGCCTCAAGGAAATCCTGGCTACCTACCTAGAAGGTGGAGTCTGGGGCCTGGGGGTCTGGAAGTGAGGTGGGGGTCAGAGGTGACCCTCCCTCAGTGTCCCTTGCCGGCCAGAGGCTTGCAGGAGAGCCTATTGCCTTCTGGCAGTCCCGGATGATCTGGGGGGAGAAGGAGAGCTAGGTGTTAACAAGGGAATGCAGGGGTTTCAAGAGAGAAAAAAAAATCGCCTCAAGGAAATCCTGGCTACCTACCTAGAAGGTGGAGTCTGGGGCCTGGGGGTCTGGAAGTGAGGTGGGGGTCAGAGGTGACCCTCCGTCAGTGTCCCTTGCCGGCCAGAAGCTTGCAGGAGAGCCTATTGCCTTCTGGCAGTCCCGGATGGTCTGGGGGGAGAAGGAGAGCTAGGTGTTAACAAGGGAATGCAGGGGTTTCAAGAGAGAAAAAAAAAACGCCTCAAGGAAATCCTGGCTACCTACCTAGAAGGTGGAGTCTGGGGCCTGGGGGTCTGGAAGTGAGGTGGGGGTCAGAGGTGACCCTCCGTCAGTGTCCCTTGCCGGCCAGAGGCTTGCAGGAGAGCCTATTGCCTTCTGGCAGTCCCGGATGGTCTGGGGGGAGAAGGAGAGCTAGGTGTTAACAAGGGAATGCAGGGGTTTCTAGAGAGAAAAAAAAAAACCGCCTCAAGGAAATCCTGGCTACCTACCTAGAAGGTGGAGTCTGGGGCCTGGGGGTCTGGAAGTGAGGTGGGGGTCAGAGGTGAACCTCCCTCAGTGTCCCTTGCCGGCCAGAGGCTTGCAGGATAGCCTATTGCCTTTTGGCAGTCCCGGATGGTCTGGGGGGAGAAGGAGAGCTAGGTGTTAACACGGGAATGCAGGGGTTTCAAGAGAGAAAAAAAAACCGCCTCAAGGAAATCCTGGCTACCTACCTAGAAGGTGGAGTCTGGGGCCTGGGGGTCTGGAAGTGAGGTGGGGGTCAGAGGTGACCCTCCCTCAGTGTCCCTTGCCGGCCAGAGGCTTGCAGGAGAGCCTATTGCCTTCTGGCAGTCCCGGATGGTCTGGGGGGAGAAGAAGAGCTAGGTGTTAACAAGGGAATGCAGGGGTTTCAAGAGAGAAAAAAAAAACCGCCTCAAGGAAATCCTGGCTACCTACCTAGAAGGTGGAGTCTGGGGCCTGGGGGTCTGGAAGTGAGGTGGGGGTCAGAGGTGACCCTCCCTCAGTGTCCCTTGCCGGCCAGAGGCTTGCAGGAGAGCCTATTGGCTTGTGGCAGTCCCGGATGGTCTGGGGGGAGAAGGAGAGCTAGGTGTTAACAAGGGAATGCAGGGGTTTCAAGAGAGAAAAAAAAACCGCCTCAAGGAAATCCTGGCTACCTACCTAGAAGGTGGAGTCTGGGGCCTTGGGGTCTGGAAGTGAGGTGGGGGTCAGAGGTGACCCTCCCGCAGTGTCCCTTGCCGGCCAGAGGCTCGCAGGAGAGCCTATTGCCTTCTGGCAATCCCGGATGGTCTGGGGGGAGAAAGAGAGCTAGGTGTTAACAAGGGAATGCAGGGGTTTCAAGAGAGAAAAAAAAACCGCCTCCAGGAAATCCTGGCTACCTACCTAGAAGGTGGAGTCTGGGGCCTGGGGGTCTGGAAGTTAGGTGGGGGTCAGAGGTGACCCTCCCTCAGTGTCCCTTGCCGGCCAGAGGCTTGCAGGAGAGCCTATTGCCTTCTGGCAGTCCCGGATGGTCTGGGGGGAGAAGGAGAGCTAGGTGTTAACAAGGGAATGGAGGGGTTTCAAGAGAGAAAAAAAAACCGCCTCAAGGAAATCCTGGCTACCTACCTAGAAGGTGGAGTCTGGGGCCTGGGGGTCTGGAAGTGAGGTGGGGGTCAGAGGTGACCCTCCCTCAGTGTCCCTTGCCGGCCAGAGACTTGCAGGAGAGCCTATTGCCTTCTGGCAGTCCCGGATGGTCTGGGGGGAGAAGGAGAGCTAGGTGTTAACAAGGGAATGCAGGGGTTTCAAGAGAGAAAGAAAAACCGCCTCAAGGAAATCCTGGCTACCTACCTAGAAGGTGGAGTCTGGGGCCTGGGGATCTGGAAGTGAGGTGGGGGTCAGAGGTGACCCTCCCTCAGTGTCCCTTGCCAGCCAGAGGCTTGCAGGAGAGCCTATTGCCTTCTGGCAGTCCCGGATGGTCTGGGGGGAGAAGGAGAGCTAGGTGTTAACAAGGGAATGCAGGGGTTTCAAGAGAGAAAAAAAAACCGCCTCAAGGAAATCCTGGCTACCTACCGAGAAGGTGGAGTCTGGGGCCTGGGGGTCTGGAAGTGAGGTGGGGGTCAAAGGTGACACTCCCTCAGTGTCCCTTGCCGGCCAGAGGCTTGCAGGAGAGCCTATTGCCTTCTGGCAGTCCCGGATGGTCTGGGGGGAGAAGGAGAGCTAGGTGTTAACAAGGGAATGCAGGGGTTTCAAGAGAGAAAAAAAAACCGCCTCAAGGAAATCCTGGCTACCTACCTAGAAGGTGGAGTCTGGGGCCTGGGGGTCTGGAAGTGAGGTGGGGGTCAGAGGTGACACTCCGTCAGTGTCCCTTGCCGGCCAGAGACTTGCAGGAGAGCCTATTGCCTTCTGGCAGTCCCGGATGGTCTGGGGGGAGAAGGAGAGCTAGGTGTTAACAAGGGAATGCAGGGGTTTCAAGAGAGAAAGAAAAACCGCCTCAAGGAAATCCTGGCTACCTACCTAGAAGGTGTAGTCTGGGGCCTGGGGATCTGGAAGTGAGGTGGGGGTCAGAGGTGACCCTCCCTCAGTGTCCCTTGCCAGCCAGAGGCTTGCAGGAGAGCCTATTGCCTTCTGGCAGTCCCGGATGGTCTGGGGGGAGAAGGAGAGCTAGGTGTTAACAAGGGAATGCAGGGGTTTCAAGAGAGAAAAAAAAACCGCCTCAAGGAAATCCTGGCTACCTACCTAGAAGGTGGAGTCTGGGGCCTGGGGGTCTGGAAGTGAGGTGGGGGTCAGAGGTGACCCTCCCTCAGTGTCCCTTGCCGGCCAGAGGCTTGCAGGAGAGCCTATTGCCTTCTGGCAGTCCCGGATGGTCTTGGGGGAGAAGGAGAGCTAGGTGTTAACAAGGGAATGCAGGGGTTTCAAGAGAGAAAAAAAAACCGCCTCAAGGAAATCCTGGCTACCTACCTAGAAGGTGGAGTCTGGGGCCTGGGGGTCTGGAAGTGAGGTGGGGGTCAGAGGTGACCCTCCCTCAGTGTCCCTTGCCGGCCAGAGGCTTGCAGGAGAGCCTATTGCCTTCTGGCAGTCCCGGATGGTCTCGGGGGAGAAGGAGAGCTAGGTGTTAACAAGGGAATGCAGGGGTTTTAAGAGAGAAAAAAAAACCGCCTCAAGGAAATCCTGGCTACCTACCTAGGAGGTGGAGTCTGGGGCCTGGGGGTCTGGAAGAGAGGTGGGGGTCAGAGGTGACACTCCCTCAGTGTCCCTTGCCGGCCAGAGGCTTGCAGGAGAGCCTATTGCCTTCTGGCAGTCCCGGATGGTCTGGGGGGAGAAGGAGAGCTAGGTGTTAACAAGGGAATGCAGGGGTTTCAAGAGAGAAAGAAAAACCGCCTGAAGGAAATCCTGGCTACCTACCTAGAAGGTGGAGTCTGGGGCCTGGGGGTCTGGAAGTGAGGTGGGCGTCAGAGGTGACCCTCCCTCAGTGTCCCTTGCCAGCCAGAGGCTTGCAGGAGAGCCTATTGCCTTCTGGCAGTCCCGGATGGTCTGGGGGGAGAAGGAGAGCTACGTGTTATCAAGGGAATGCAGGGGTTTCAAGAGAGAAAAAAAAACCGCCTCAAGGAAATCCTGGCTACCTACCTAGAAGGTGGAGTCTGGGGCCTGGGGGTCTGGAAGTGAGGTGGGGGTCAGAGGTGACCCTCCCTCAATGTCCCTTGCCGGCCAGAGGCTTGCAGGAGAGCCTATTGCCTTCTGGCAGTCCCGGATGGTCTGGGGGGAGAAGGAGAGCTAGGTGTTAACAAGGGAATGCAGGGGTTTCAAGAGAGAAAAAAAAAAAAAAACGGCCTCAAGGAAATCCTGGCTACCTACCTAGAAGGTGGAGTCTGGGGCCTGGGGGTCTGGAAGTGAGGTGGGGGTCAGAGGTGACCCTCCCTCAGTGTCCCTTGCCGGCCAGAGGCTTGCAGGAGAGCCTATTGCCTTCTGGCAGTCCCGGATGGTCTGGGGGGAGAAGGAGAGCTAGGTGTTAACAAGGGAAAGCAGGGGTTTCAAGAGAGAAAAAAAAACCGCCTCAAGGAAATCCTGGCTACCTACCTAGAAGGTGGAGTCTGGGGCCTGGGGGTCTGGAAGTGAGGTGGGGGTCAGAGGTGACCCTCCCTCAGTGTCCCTTGCCGGCCAGAGGCTTGCAGGAGAGCCTATTGCCTTCTGGCAGTCCGCGATGGTTTGGGGGGAGGAGAGCTAGGTGTTAACAAGGGAATGCAGGGGTTTCAAGAGAGAAAAAAAAACCGCCTCAAGGAAATCCTGGCTACCTACCTAGAAGGTGGAGTCTGGGGCCTGGGGGTCTGGAAGTGAGGTGGGGGTCAGAGGTGACCCTCCCTCAGTGTCCCTTGCCGGCCAGAGGCTTGCAGGAGAGCCTATTGCCTTCTGGCCGTCCCGGGTGGTCTGGGAGGAGAAGGAGAGCTAGGTGTTAACAAGGGAATGCAGGGGTTTCAAGAGAGAAAAAAAAAACGCCTCAAGGAAATCCTGGCTACCTACCTAGAAGGTGGAGTCTGGGGCCTGGGGGTCTGGAAGTGAGGTGGGGGTCAGAGGTGACCCTCCCTCAGTTTCCCTTGCCAGCCAGAGGCTTGCAGGAGAGCCTATTGCCTTCTGGCAGTCCCGGATGGTCTGGGGGGAGAAGGAGAGCTAGGTGTTAACAAGGGAATGCAGGGGTTTTAAGAGAGAAAAAAAAACCGCCTCAAGGAAATCCTGGCTACCTACCTAGAAGGTGGAGTCTGGGGCCTGGGGGTCTGGAAGTGAGGTTTTGGGTCAGAGGTGACCCTCCCTCATTGTCCCTTGCCGGCCAGAGGCTTGCAGGAGAGCCTATTGCCTTCTGGCAGTCCCGGATGGTCTGGGGGGAGAAGGAGAGCTAGGTGTTAACAAGGGAATGCAGGGGTTTCAAGAGAGAAAAAAAAAAACCGCCTCAAGGAAATCCTGGCTACCTACCTAGAAGGTGGAGTCTGGGGCCTGGGGGTCTGGAAGTGAGGTGGGGGTCAGAGGTGACCCTCCCTCAGTGTCCCTTGCCGGCCAGAGGCTTGCAGGAGAGCCTATTGCCTTCTGGCAGTCCCGGATGGTCTGGGGGGAGAAGGAGAGCTAGGTGTTAACAAGGGAATGCAGGGGTTTCAAGAGAGAAAAAAAAACCGCCTCAAGGAAATCCTGGCTACCTACCTAGAAGGTGGAGTCTGGGGGCCTGGGGGTCTGGAAGTGAGGTGGGGGTCAGAGGTGACCCTCCCTCAGTGTCCCTTGCCGGCCAGAGGCTTGCAGGAGAGCCTATTGCCTTCTGGCAGTCCCGGATGGTCTGGGGGGAGAAGGAGAGCTAGGTGTTAACAAGGGAATGCAGGGGTTTCAAGAGAGAAAAAAAAACCGCCTGAAGGAAATCCTGGCTACCGACCTAGAAGGTGGAGTCTGGGGCCTGGGGGTCTGGAAGTGAGGTGGGGGTCAGAGGTGACCCTCCCTCAGTGTCCCTTGCCGGCCAGAGGCTTGCAGGAGAGCCTATTGCCTTCTGGCAGTCCCGGATGGTCTGGGGGGAGAAGAAGAGCTAGGTGTTAACAAGGGAATGCAGGGGTTTCAAGAGAGAAAAAAAAAAACCGCCTCAAGGAAATCCTGGCTACCTACCTAGAAGGTGGAGTCTGGGGCCTGGGGGTCTGGAAGTGAGGTGGGGGTCAGAGGTGACCCTCCCTCAGTGTCCCTTGCCAGCCAGAGGCTTGCAGGAGAGCCTATTGCCTTGTGGCAGTCCCGGATGGTCTGGGGGGAGAAGGAGAGCTAGGTGTTAACAAGGGAATGCAGGGGTTTCAAGAGAGAAAAAAAAACCGCCTCAAGGAAATCCTGGCTACCTACCTAGAAGTTGGAGTCTGGGGCCTTGGGGTCTGGAAGTGAGGTGGGGGTCATAGGTGACCCTCCCGCAGTGTCCCTTGCCGGCCAGAGGCTCGCAGGAGAGCCTATTGCCTTCTGGCAATCCCGGATGGTCTGGGGGGAGAAAGAGAGCTAGGTGTTAACAAGGGAATGCAGGGGTTTCAAGAGAGAAAAAAAAAACCGCCTCCAGGAAATCCTGGCTACCTACCTAGAAGGTGGAGTCTGGGGCCTGGGGGTCTGGAAGTTAGGTGGGGGTCAGAGGTGACCCTCCCTCAGTGTCCCTTGCCGGCCAGAGGCTTGCAGGAGAGCCTATTGCCTTCTGGCAGTCCCGGATGGTCTGGGGGGAGAAGGAGAGCTAGGTGTTAACAAGGGAATGGAGGGGTTTCAAGAGAGAAAAAAAAACCGCCTCAAGGAAATCCTGGCTACCTACCTAGAAGGTGGAGTCTGGGGCCTGGGGGTCTGGAAGTGAGGTGGGGGTCAGAGGTGACCCTCCCTCAGTGTCCCTTGCCGGCCAGAGACTTGCAGGAGAGCCTATTGCCTTCTGGCAGTCCCGGATGGTCTGGGGGGAGAAGGAGAGCTAGGTGTTAACAAGGGAATGCAGGGGTTTCAAGAGAGAAAGAAAAACCGCCTCAAGGAAATCCTGGCTACCTACCTAGAAGGTGGAGTCTGGGGCCTGGGGATCTGGAAGTGAGGTGGGGGTCAGAGGTGACCCTCCCTCAGTGTCCCTTGCCAGCCAGAGGCTTGCAGGAGAGCCTATTGCCTTCTGGCAGTCCCGGATGGTCTGGGGGGAGAAGGAGAGCTAGGTGTTAACAAGGGAATGCAGGGGTTTCAAGAGAGAAAAAAAAACCGCCTCAAGGAAATCCTGGCTACCTACCTAGAAGGTGGAGTCTGGGGCCTGGGGGTCTGGAAGTGAGGTGGGGGTCAGAGGTGACCGTCCCTCAGTGTCCCTTGCCGGCCAGAGGCTTGCAGGAGAGCCTATTGCCTTCTGGCAGTCCCGGATGGTCTTGGGGGAGAAGGAGAGCTAGGTGTTAACAAGGGAATGCAGGGGTTTCAAGAGAGAAAAAAAAACCGCCTCAAGGAAATCCTGGCTACCTACCTAGAAGGTGGGGTCTGGGGCCTGGGGGTCTGGAAGTGAGGTGGGGGTCAGAGGTGACCCTCCCTCAGTGTCCCTTGCCGGCCAGAGGCTTGCAGGAGAGCCTATTGCCTTCTGGCAGTCCCGGATGGTCTGGGGGGAGAAGGAGAGCTAGGTGTTAACAAGGGAATGCAGGGGTTTCAAGAGAGAAAAAAAAACCGCCTCAAGGAAATCCTGGCTACCTACCTAGGAGGTGGAGTCTGGGGCCTGGGGGTCTGGAAGTGAGGTGGGGGTCAGTGGTGACCCTCCCTCAGTGTCCCTTGCAGCCAGAGGCTTGCAGGAGAGCCTATTGCCTTCTGGCAGTCCCGGATGGTCTGGGGGGAGAAGGAGAGCTAGGTGTTAACAAGGGAATGCAGGGGTTTCAAGAGAGAAAAAAAAACCGCCTCAAGGAAATCCTGGCTACCTACCTAGAAGGTGGAGTCTGGGGCCTGGGGGTCTGGAAGTGAGGTGGGGGTCAGAGGTGACCCTCCCTCAGTGTCCCTTGCCGGCCAGAGGCTTGCAGGAGAGCCTATTGCCTTCTGGCAGTCCCGGATGGTCTGGGGGGAGAAGGAGAGCTAGGTGTTAACAAGGGAATGCAGGGGTTTCAAGAGAGAAAGAAAAACCGCCTCAAGGAAATCCTGGCTACCTACCTAGAAGGTGGAGTCTGGGGCCTGGGGGTCTGGAAGTGAGGTGGGGGTCAGAGGTGACCCTCCCTCAGTGTCCCTTGCCAGCCAGAGGCTTGCAGGAGAGCCAATTGCCTTCTGGCAGTCCCGGATGGTCTGGGGGGAGAAGGAGAGCTACGTGTTATCAAGGGAATGCAGGGGTTTCAAGAGAGAAAAAAAAACCGCCTCAAGGAAATCCTGGCTACCTACCTAGAAGGTGGAGTCTGGGGCCTGGGGGTCTGGAAGTGAGGTGGGGGTCAGAGGTGACCCTCCGTCAGTGTCCCTTGCGGCCAGAGGCTTGCAGGAGATCCTATTGCCTTCTGGCAGTCCCGGATGGTCTGGGGGGAGAAGGAGAGCTAGGTGTTAACAAGGGAATGCAGGGGTTTCAAGAGAGAAAAAAAAAAAACGGCCTCAAGGAAATCCTGGCTACCTACCTAGAAGGTGCAGTCTGGGGCCTGGGGGTCTGGAAGTGAGTTGGGGGTCAGAGGTGACCCTCCCTCAGTGTCCCTTGCCGGCCAGAGGCTTGCAGGAGAGCGTATTGCCTTCTGGCAGTCCCGGATGGTCTGGGGGGAGAAGGAGAGCTAGGTGTTAACAAGGGAAAGCAGGGGTTTCAAGAGAGAAAAAAAAACCGCCTCAAGGAAATCCTGGCTACCTACCTAGAAGGTGGAGTCTGGGGCCTGGGGGTCTGGAAGTGAGGTGGGGGTCAGAGGTGACCCTCCCTCAGTGTCCCTTGCCGGCCAGAGGCTTGCAGGAGAGCCTATTGCCTTCTGGCAGTCCGCGATGGTTTGGGGGGAGGAGAGCTAGGTGTTAACAAGGGAATGCAGGGGTTTCAAGAGAGAAAAAAAAACCGCCTCAAGGAAATCCTGGCTACCTACCTAGAAGGTGGAGTCTGGGGCCTGGGGGTCTGGAAGTGAGGTGGGGGTCAGAGGTGACCCTCCCTCAGTGTCCCTTGCCGGCCAGAGGCTTGCAGGAGAGCCTATTGCCTTCTGGCAGTCCCGGATGGTCTGGGGGGAGAAGGAGAGCTAGGTGTTAACAAGGGAATGCAGGGGTTTCAAGAGAGAAAAAAAAAACCGCCTCAAGGAAATCCTGGCTACCTACCTAGAAGGTGGAGTCTGGGGCCTGGGGGTCTGGAAGTGAGGTGGGGGTCAGAGGTGACCCTCCCTCAGTGTCCCTTGCCAGCCAGAGGCTTGCAGGAGAGCCTATTGCCTTCTGGCAGTCCCGGATGGTCTGGGGGGAGAAGGAGAGCTAGGTGTTAACAAGGGAATGCAGGGGTTTTAAGAGAGAAAAAATAACTGAGTCAAGGAAATCCTGGCTACCTACCTAGAAGGTGGAGTCTGGGGACTGGGGGTCTGGAAGTGAGGTTTTGGGTCAGAGGTGACCCTCCCTCATTGTCCCTTGCCGGCCAGAGGCTTGCAGGAGAGCCTATTGCCTTCTGGCAGTCCCGGATGGTCTGGGGGGAGAAGGAGAGCTAGGTGTTAACAAGGGAATGCAGGGGTTTCAAGAGAGAAAAAAAAAACCGCCTCAAGGAAATCCTGGCTACCTACCTAGAAGGTGGAGTCTGGGGCCTGGGGGTCTGGAAGTGAGGTGGGGGTCAGAGGTGACCCTCCCTCAGTGTCCCTTGCCGGCCAGAGGCTTGCAGGAGAGCCTATTGCCTTCTGGCAGTCCCGGATGATCTGGGGGGAGAAGGAGAGCTAGGTGTTATCAAGGGAATGCAGGGGTTTCAAGAGAGAAAAAAAAACCGCCTCAAGGAAATCCTGGCTACCTACCTAGAAGGTGGAGTCTGGGGCCTGGGGGTCTGGAAGTGAGGTGGGGGTCAGAGGTGACCCTCCGTCAGTGTCCCTTGCCGGCCAGAGGCTTGCAGGAGAGCCTATTGCCTTCTGGCAGTCCCGGATGGTCTGGGGGGAGAAGGAGAGCTAGGTGTTAACAAGGGAATGCAGGGGTTTCAAGAGAGAAAAAAAAAAACGCCTCAAGGAAATCCTGGCTACCTACCTAGAAGGTGGAGTCTGGGGCCTGGGGGACTGGAAGTGAGGTGGGGGTCAGAGGTGACCCTCCGTCAGTGTCCCTTGCCGGCCAGAGGCTTGCAGGAGAGCCTATTGCCTTCTGGCAGTCCCGGATGGTCTGGGGGGAGAAGGAGAGCTAGGTGTTAACAAGGGAATGCAGGGGTTTCAAGAGAGAAAAAAAAAAACCGCCTCAAGGAAATCCTGGCTACCTACCTAGAAGGTGGAGTCTGGGGCCTGGGGGTCTGGAAGTGAGGTGGGGGTCAGAGGTGACCCTCCCTCAGTGTCCCTTGCCGGCCAGAGGCTTGCAGGAGAGCCTATTGCCTTTTGGCAGTCCCGGATGGTCTGGGGGGAGAAGGAGAGCTAGGTGTTAACAAGGGAATGCAGGGGTTTCAAGAGAGAAAAAAAAACCGCCTCAAGGAAATCCTGGCTACCTACCTAGAAGGTGGAGTCTGGGGCCTGGGGGTCTGGAAGTGAGGTGGGGGTCAGAGGTGACCCTCCCTCAGTGTCCCGTGCCGGCCAGAGGCTTGCAGGAGAGCCTATTGCCTTCTGGCAGTCCCGGATGGTCTGGGGGGGAGAAGGAGAGCTAGGTGTTAACAAGGGAATGCAGGGGTTTCAAGAGAGAAAAAAAAAACCGCCTCAAGGAAATCCTGGCTACCTACCTAGAAGGTGGAGTCTGGGGCCTGGGGGTCTGGAAGTGAGGTGGGGGTCAGAGGTGACCCTCCCTCAGTGTCCCTTGCCGGCCAGAGGCTTGCAGGAGAGCCTATTGCCTTGTGGCAGTCCCGGATGGTCTGGGGGGAGAAGGAGAGCTAGGTGTTAACAAGGGAATGCAGGGGTTTCAAGAGAGAAAAAAAAAACCGCCTCAAGGAAATCCTGGCTACCTACCTAGAAGGTGGAGTCTGGGGCCTGGGGGTCTGGAAGTTAGGTGGGGGTCAGAGGTGACCCTCCCTCAGTGTCCCTTGCCGGCCAGAGGCTTGCAGGAGAGCCTATTGCCTTCTGGCAGTCCCGGATGGTCTGGGGGGAGAAGGAGAGCTAGGTGTTAACAAGGGAATGGAGGGGTTTCAAGAGAGAAAAAAAAAACGCCTCAAGGAAATCCTGGCTACCTACCTAGAAGGTGGGGTCTGGGGCCTGGGGGTCTGGAAGTGAGGTGGGGGTCAGAGGTGACCCTCCCTCAATGTCCCTTGCCGGCCAGAGGCTTGCAGGAGAGCCTATTGCCTTCTGGCAGTCCCGGATGGTCTGGGGGGAGAAGGAGACCTAGGTGTTAACAAGGGAATGCAGGGGTTTCAAGAGAGAAAGAAAAACCGCCTCAAGGAAATCCTGGCTACCTACCTAGAAGGTGGAGTCTGGGGCCTGGGGGTCTGGAAGTGAGGTGGGGGTCAGAGGTGACCCTCCCTCAGTGTCCCTTGCCGGCCAGAGGCTTGCAGGAGAGCCTATTGCCTTCTGGCAGTCCCGGATGATCTGGGGGGAGAAGGAGAGCTAGGTGTTAACAAGGGAATGCAGGGGTTTCAAGAGAGAAAAAAAAATCGCCTCAAGGAAATCCTGGCTACCTACCTAGAAGGTGGAGTCTGGGGCCTGGGGGTCTGGAAGTGAGGTGGGGGTCAGAGGTGACCCTCCGTCAGTGTCCCTTGCCGGCCAGAGGCTTGCAGGAGAGCCTATTGCCTTCTGGCAGTCCCGGATGATCTGGGGGGAGAAGGAGAGCTAGGTGTTAACAAGGGAATGCAGGGGTTTCAAGAGAGAAAAAAAAAACGCCTCAAGGAAATCCTGGCTACCTACCTAGAAGGTGGAGTCTGGGGCCTGGGGGACTGGAAGTGAGGTGGGGGTCAGAGGTGACCCTCCGTCAGTGTCCCTTGCCGGCCAGAGGCTTGCAGGAGAGCCTATTGCCTTCTGGCAGTCCCGGATGGTCTGGGGGGAGAAGGAGACCTAGGTGTTAACAAGGGAATGCAGGGGTTTCAAGAGAGAAAAAAAAAAACCGCCTCAAGGAAATCCTGGCTACCTACCTAGAAGGTGGAGTCTGGGGCCTGGGGGTCTGGAAGTGAGGTGGGGGTCAGAGGTGACCCTCCCTCAGTGTCCCTTGCCGGCCAGAGGCTTGCAGGAGAGCCTATTGCCTTCTGGCAGTCCCGGATGGTCTGGGGGGAGAAGGAGACCTAGGTGTTAACAAGGGAATGCAGGGATTTCAAGAGAGAAAGAAAAACCGCCTCAAGGAAATCCTGGCTACCTACCTAGAAGGTGGAGTCTGGGGCCTGGGGGTCTGGAAGTGAGGTGGGGGTCAGAGGTGACCCTCCCTCAGTGTCCCTTGCCGGCCAGAGGCTTGCAGGAGAGCCTATTGCCTTCTGGCAGTCCCGGATGGTCTGGGGGGAGAAGGAGAGCTAGGTGTTAACAAGGGAATGCAGGGGTTTCAAGAGAGAAAAAAAAAAACGCCTCAAGGAAATCCTGGCTACCTACCTAGAAGGTGGAGTCTGGGGCCTGGGGGTCTGGAAGTGAGGTGGGGGTCAGAGGTGACCCTCCCTCAGTGTCCCTTGCCGGCCAGAGGCTTGCAGGAGAGCCTATTGCCTTCTGGCAGTCCCGGATGGTCTGGGGGGAGAAGGAGAGCTAGGTGTTAACAAGGGAATGCAGGGGTTTCAAGAGAGAAAAAAAAAAACCGCCTCAAGGAAATCCTGGCTACCTACCTAGAAGGTGGAGTCTGGGGCCTGGGGGTCTGGAAGTGAGGTGGGGGTCAGAGGTGACCCTCCCTCAGTGTCCCTTGCCGGCCAGAGGCTTGCAGGAGAGCCTATTGCCTTCTGGCAGTCCCGGATGGTCTGGGGGGAGAAGGAGAGCTAGGTGTTAACAAGGGAATGCAGGGGTTTCAAGAGAGAAAAAAAAAAACGCCTCAAGGAAATCCTGGCTACCTACCTAGAAGGTGGAGTCTGGGGCCTGGGGGTCTGGAAGTGAGGTGGGGGTCAGAGGTGACCCTCCCTCAGTGTCCCTTGCCGGCCAGAGGCTTGCAGGAGAGCCTATTGCCTTCTGGCAGTCCCGGATGGTCTGGGGGGAGAAGGAGAGCTAGGTGTTAACAAGGGAATGCAGGGGTTTCAAAAGAGAAAAAAAAAACCGCCTCAAGGAAATCCTGGCTACCTACCTAGAAGGTGGAGTCTGGGGCCTGGGGGTCTGGAAGTGAGGTGGGGGTCAGAGGTGACCCTCCCTCAGTGTCCCTTGCCGGCCAGAGGCTTGCAGGAGAGCCTATTGCCTTCTGGCAGTCCCGGATGGTCTGGGGGGAGAAGGAGAGCTAGGTGTTAACAAGGGAATGCAGGGGTTTCAAGAGAGAAAAAAAAACCGCCTCAAGGAAATCCTGGCTACCTACCTAGAAGGTGGAGTCTGGGGCCTGGGGGTCTGGAAGTGAGGTGGGGGTCAGTGGTGACCCTCCCTCAGTGTCCCTTGCAGCCAGAGGCTTGCAGGAGAGCCTATTGCCTTCTGGCAGTCCCGGATGGTCTGGGGGGAGAAGGAGAGCTAGGTGTTAACAAGGGAATGCAGGGGTTTCAAGAGAGAAAAAAAAACCGCCTCAAGGAAATCCTGGCTACCTACCTAGAAGGTGGAGTCTGGGGCCTGGGGGTCTGGAAGTGAGGTGGGGGTCAGAGGTGACCCTCCCTCAGTGTCCCTTGCCGGCCAGAGGCTTGCAGGAGAGCCTATTGCCTTCTGGCAGTCCCGGATGGTCTGGGGGGAGAAGGAGAGCTAGGTGTTAACAAGGGAATGCAGGGGTTTCAAGAGAGAAAGAAAAACCGCCTCAAGGAAATCCTGGCTACCTACCTAGAAGGTGGAGTCTGGGGCCTGGGGGTCTGGAAGTGAGGTGGGGGTCAGAGGTGACCCTCCCTCAGTGTCCCTTGCCAGCCAGAGGCTTGCAGGAGAGCCAATTGCCTTCTGGCAGTCCCGGATGGTCTGGGGGGAGAAGGAGAGCTACGTGTTATCAAGGGAATGCAGGGGTTTCAAGAGAGAAAAAAAAACCGCCTCAAGGAAATCCTGGCTACCTACCTAGAAGGTGGAGTCTGGGGCCTGGGGGTCTGGAAGTGAGGTGGGGGTCAGAGGTGACCCTCCGTCAGTGTCCCTTGCGGCCAGAGGCTTGCAGGAGATCCTATTGCCTTCTGGCAGTCCCGGATGGTCTGGGGGGAGAAGGAGAGCTAGGTGTTAACAAGGGAATGCAGGGGTTTCAAGAGAGAAAAAAAAAAACGGCCTCAAGGAAATCCTGGCTACCTACCTAGAAGGTGCAGTCTGGGGCCTGGGGGTCTGGAAGTGAGTTGGGGGTCAGAGGTGACCCTCCCTCAGTGTCCCTTGCCGGCCAGAGGCTTGCAGGAGAGCGTATTGCCTTCTGGCAGTCCCGGATGGGTCTGGGGGGGAGAAGGAGAGCTAGGTGTTAACAAGGGAAAGCAGGGGTTTCAAGAGAGAAAAAAAAACCGCCTCAAGGAAATCCTGGCTACCTACCTAGAAGGTGGAGTCTGGGGCCTGGGGGTCTGGAAGTGAGGTGGGGGTCAGAGGTGACCCTCCCTCAGTGTCCCTTGCCGGCCAGAGGCTTGCAGGAGAGCCTATTGCCTTCTGGCAGTCCGCGATGGTTTGGGGGGAGGAGAGCTAGGTGTTAACAAGGGAATGCAGGGGTTTCAAGAGAGAAAAAAAAACCGCCTCAAGGAAATCCTGGCTACCTACCTAGAAGGTGGAGTCTGGGGCCTGGGGGTCTGGAAGTGAGGTGGGGGTCAGAGGTGACCCTCCCTCAGTGTCCCTTGCCGGCCAGAGGCTTGCAGGAGAGCCTATTGCCTTCTGGCAGTCCCGGATGGTCTGGGGGGAGAAGGAGAGCTAGGTGTTAACAAGGGAATGCAGGGGTTTCAAGAGAGAAAAAAAAAACCGCCTCAAGGAAATCCTGGCTACCTACCTAGAAGGTGGAGTCTGGGGCCTGGGGGTCTGGAAGTGAGGTGGGGGTCAGAGGTGACCCTCCCTCTGTGTCCCTTGCCAGCCAGAGGCTTGCAGAAGAGCCTATTGCCTTCTGGCAGTCCCGGATGGTCTGGGGGGAGAAGGAGAGCTAGGTGTTAACAAGGGAATGCAGGGGTTTTAAGAGAGAAAAAATAACTGAGTCAAGGAAATCCTGGCTACCTACCTAGAAGGTGGAGTCTGGGGCCTGGGGGTCTGGAAGTGAGGTTTTGGGTCAGAGGTGACCCTCCCTCATTGTCCCTTGCCGGCCAGAGGCTTGCAGGAGAGCCTATTGCCTTCTGGCAGTCCCGGATGGTCTGGGGGGAGAAGGAGAGCTAGGTGTTAACAAGGGAATGCAGGGGTTTCAAGAGAGAAAAAAAAAACCGCCTCAAGGAAATCCTGGCTACCTACCTAGAAGGTGGAGTCTGGGGCCTGGGGGTCTGGAAGTGAGGTGGGGGTCAGAGGTGACCCTCCCTCAGTGTCCCTTGCCGGCCAGAGGCTTGCAGGAGAGCCTATTGCCTTCTGGCAGTCCCGGATGATCTGGGGGGAGAAGGAGAGCTAGGTGTTATCAAGGGAATGCAGGGGTTTCAAGAGAGAAAAAAAAACCGCCTCAAGGAAATCCTGGCTACCTACCTAGAAGGTGGAGTCTGGGGCCTGGGGGTCTGGAAGTGAGGTGGGGGTCAGAGGTGACCCTCCGTCAGTGTCCCTTGCCGGCCAGAGGCTTGCAGGAGAGCCTATTGCCTTCTGGCAGTCCCGGATGGTCTGGGGGGAGAAGGAGAGCTAGGTGTTAACAAGGGAATGCAGGGGTTTCAAGAGAGAAAAAAAAAAACGCCTCAAGGAAATCCTGGCTACCTACCTAGAAGGTGGAGTCTGGGGCCTGGGGGGCTGGAAGTGAGGTGGGGGTCAGAGGTGACCCTCCGTCAGTGTCCCTTGCCGGCCAGAGGCTTGCAGGAGAGCCTATTGCCTTCTGGCAGTCCCGGATGGTCTGGGGGGAGAAGGAGAGCTAGGTGTTAACAAGGGAATGCAGGGGTTTCAAGAGAGAAAAAAAAAAAAACCGCCTCAAGGAAATCCTGGCTACCTACCTAGAAGGTGGAGTCTGGGGCCTGGGGGTCTGGAAGTGAGGTGGGGGTCAGAGGTGACCCTCCCTCAGTGTCCCTTGCCGGCCAGAGGCTTGCAGGAGAGCCTATTGCCTTTTGGCAGTCCCGGATGGTCTGGGGGGAGAAGGAGAGCTAGGTGTTAACAAGGGAATGCAGGGGTTTCAAGAGAGAAAAAAAAACCGCCTCAAGGAAATCCTGGCTACCTACCTAGAAGGTGGAGTCTGGGGCCTGGGGGTCTGGAAGTGAGGTGGGGGTCAGAGGTGACCCTCCCTCAGTGTCCCGTGCCGGCCAGAGGCTTGCAGGAGAGCCTATTGCCTTCTGGCAGTCCCGGATGGTCTGGGGGGAGAAGGAGAGCTAGGTGTTAACAAGGGAATGCAGGGGTTTCAAGAGAGAAAAAAAAAACCGCCTCAAGGAAATCCTGGCTACCTACCTAGAAGGTGGAGTCTGGGGCCTGGGGGTCTGGAAGTGAGGTGGGGGTCAGAGGTGACCCTCCCTCAGTGTCCCTTGCCGGCCAGAGGCTTGCAGGAGAGCCTATTGCCTTGTGGCAGTCCCGGATGGTCTGGGGGGAGAAGGAGAGCTAGGTGTTAACAAGGGAATGCAGGGGTTTCAAGAGAGAAAAAAAAACCGCCTCAAGGAAATCCTGGCTACCTACCTAGAAGGTGGAGTCTGGGGCCTGGGGGTCTGGAAGTTAGGTGGGGGTCAGAGGTGACCCTCCCTCAGTGTCCCTTGCCGGCCAGAGGCTTGCAGGAGAGCCTATTGCCTTCTGGCAGTCCCGGATGGTCTGGGGGGAGAAGGAGAGCTAGGTGTTAACAAGGGAATGGAGGGGTTTCAAGAGAGAAAAAAAAAACGCCTCAAGGAAATCCTGGCTACCTACCTAGAAGGTGGGGTCTGGGGCCTGGGGGTCTGGAAGTGAGGTGGGGGTCAGAGGTGACCCTCCCTCAATGTCCCTTGCCGGCCAGAGGCTTGCAGGAGAGCCTATTGCCTTCTGGCAGTCCCGGATGGTCTGGGGGGGAAGGAGACCTAGGTGTTAACAAGGGAATGCAGGGGTTTCAAGAGAGAAAGAAAAACCGCCTCAAGGAAATCCTGGCTACCTACCTAGAAGGTGGAGTCTGGGGCCTGGGGGTCTGGAAGTGAGGTGGGGGTCAGAGGTGACCCTCCCTCAGTGTCCCTTGCCGGCCAGAGGCTTGCAGGAGAGCCTATTGCCTTCTGGCAGTCCCGGATGATCTGGGGGGAGAAGGAGAGCTAGGTGTTAACAAGGGAATGCAGGGGTTTCAAGAGAGAAAAAAAAACCGCCTCAAGGAAATCCTGGCTACCTACCTAGAAGGTGGAGTCTGGGGCCTGGGGGTCTGGAAGTGAGGTGGGGGTCAGAGGTGACCCTCCGTCAGTGTCCCTTGCCGGCCAGAGGCTTGCAGGAGAGCCTATTGCCTTCTGGCAGTCCCGGATGATCTGGGGGGGAGAAGGAGAGCTAGGTGTTAACAAGGGAATGCAGGGGTTTCAAGAGAGAAAAAAAAAAACGCCTCAAGGAAATCCTGGCTACCTACCTAGAAGGTGGAGTCTGGGGCCTGGGGGACTGGAAGTGAGGTGGGGGTCAGAGGTGACCCTCCGTCAGTGTCCCTTGCCGGCCAGAGGCTTGCAGGAGAGCCTATTGCCTTCTGGCAGTCCCGGATGGTCTGGGGGGAGAAGGAGACCTAGGTGTTAACAAGGGAATGCAGGGGTTTCAAGAGAGAAAAAAAAAAACCGCCTCAAGGAAATCCTGGCTACCTACCTAGAAGGTGGAGTCTGGGGCCTGGGGGTCTGGAAGTGAGGTGGGGGTCAGAGGTGACCCTCCCTCAGTGTCCCTTGCCGGCCAGAGGCTTGCAGGAGAGCCTATTGCCTTCTGGCAGTCCGGGATGGTCTGGGGGGAGAAGGAGACCTAGGTGTTAACAAGGGAATGCAGGGGTTTCAAGAGAGAAAGAAAAACCGCCTCAAGGAAATCCTGGCTACCTACCTAGAAGGTGGAGTCTGGGGCCTGGGGGTCTGGAAGTGAGGTGGGGGTCAGAGGTGACCCTCCCTCAGTGTCCCTTGCCGGCCAGAGGCTTGCAGGAGAGCCTATTGCCTTCTGGCAGTCCCGGATGGTCTGGGGGGAGAAGGAGAGCTAGGTGTTAACAAGGGAATGCAGGGGTTTCAAGAGAGAAAAAAAAAAACGCCTCAAGGAAATCCTGGCTACCTACCTAGAAGGTGGAGTCTGGGGCCTGGGGGTCTGGAAGTGAGGTGGGGGTCAGAGGTGACCCTCCCTCAGTGTCCCTTGCCGGCCAGAGGCTTGCAGGAGAGCCTATTGCCTTCTGGCAGTCCCGGATGGTCTGGGGGGAGAAGGAGAGCTAGGTGTTAACAAGGGAATGCAGGGGTTTCAAGAGAGAAAAAAAAAACCGCCTCAAGGAAATCCTGGCTACCTACCTAGAAGGTGGAGTCTGGGGCCTGGGGGTCTGGAAGTGAGGTGGGGGTCAGAGGTGACCCTCCCTCAGTGTCCCTTGCCGGCCAGAGGCTTGCAGGAGAGCCTATTGCCTTCTGGCAGTCCCGGATGGTCTGGGGGGAGAAGGAGAGCTAGGTGTTAACAAGGGAATGCAGGGGTTTCAAGAGAGAAAAAAAAAAACGCCTCAAGGAAATCCTGGCTACCTACCTAGAAGGTGGAGTCTGGGGCCTGGGGGTCTGGAAGTGAGGTGGGGGTCAGAGGTGACCCTCCCTCAGTGTCCCTTGCCGGCCAGAGGCTTGCAGGAGAGCCTATTGCCTTCTGGCAGTCCCGGATGGTCTGGGGGGAGAAGGAGAGCTAGGTGTTAACAAGGGAATGCAGGGGTTTCAAAAGAGAAAAAAAAAACCGCCTCAAGGAAATCCTGGCTACCTACCTAGAAGGTGGAGTCTGGGGCCTGGGGGTCTGGAAGTGAGGTGGGGGTCAGAGGTGACCCTCCCTCAGTGTCCCTTGCCGGCCAGAGGCTTGCAGGAGAGCCTATTGCCTTCTGGCAGTCCCGGATGGTCTGGGGGGAGAAGGAGAGCTAGGTGTTAACAAGGGAATGCAGGGGTTTCAAGAGAGAAAAAAAAACCGCCTCAAGGAAATCCTGGCTACCTACCTAGAAGGTGGAGTCTGGGGCCTGGGGGTCTGGAAGTGAGGTGGGGGTCAGAGGTGACCCTCCCTCAGTGTCCCTTGCCGGCCAGAGGCTTGCAGGAGAGCTTATTGCCTTCTGGCAGTCCCGGATGGTCTGGGGGGAGAGGGAGAGCTAGGTGTTAACAAGGGAATGCAGGGGTTTCAAGAGAGAAAAAAAAACCGCCTCAAGGAAATCCTGGCTACCTACCTAGAAGGTGGAGTCTGGGGCCTGGGGGTCTGGAAGTGAGGTGGGGGTCAGAGGTGACCCTCCCTCAGTGTCCCTTGCCGGCCAGAGACTTGCAGGAGAGCCTATTGCCTTCTGGCAGTCCCGGATGGTCTGGGGGAGAAGGAGAGCTAGGTGTTAACAAGGGAATGCAGGGGTTTCAAGAGAGAAAAAAAAAACCGCCTCAAGGAAACCCTGGCTACCTACCTAGAAGGTGGAGTCTGGGGCCTGGGGGTCTGGAAGTGAGGTGGGGGTCAGAGGTGACCCTCCCTCAGTGTCCCTTGCAGGCCAGAGGATTGCAGGAGAGCCTATTGCCTTCTGGCAGTCCCGGATGGTCTGGGGGGAGAAGGAGAGCTAGGTGTTAACAAGGGAATGCAGGGGTTTCAAGAGAGAAAAAAAAACGCCTCAAGGAAATCCTGGCTACCTACCTAGAAGGTGGAGTCTGGGGCCTGGGGGTCTGGAAGTGAGGTGGGGGTCAGAGGTGACCCTCCCTCAGTGTCCCTTGCCGGCCAGAGGCTTGCAGGAGAGCTTATTGCCTTTTGGCAGTCCCGGATGGTCTGGGGGGAGAGGGAGAGCTAGGTGTTAACAAGGGAATGCAGGGGTTTCAAGAGAGAAAAAAAAACCGCCTCAAGGAAATCCTGGCTACCTACCTAGAAGGTGGAGTCTGGGGCCTGGGGGTCTGGAAGTGAGGTGGGGGTCAGAGGTGACCCTCCCTCAGTGTCCCTTGCCGGCCAGAGGCTTGCAGGAGAGCCTATTGCCTTCTGGCAGTCCCGGATGGTCTGGGGGGAGAAGGAGAGCTAGGTGTTAACAAGGGAATGCAGGGGTTTCAAGAGAGAAAAAAAAAAACCGCCTCAAGGAAACCCTGGCTTCCTACCTAGAAGGTGGAGTCTGGGGCCTGGGGGTCTGGAAGTGAGGTGGGGGTCAGAGGTGACCCTCCCTCAGTGTCCCTTGCCGGCCAGAGGATTGCAGGAGAGCCTATTGCCTTCTGGCAGTCCCGGAAGGTCTGGGGGGAGAAGGAGAGCTAGGTGTTAACAAGGGAATGCAGGGGTTTCAAGAGAGAAAAAAAAACCGCCTCAAGGAAATCCTGGCTACCTACCTAGAAGGTGGAGTCTGGGGCCTGGGGGTCTGGAAGTGAGGTGGGGGTCAGAGGTGACCCTCCATCAGTGTCCCTTGCCGGCCAGAGGCTTGCAGGAGAGCCTATTGCATTCTGGCAGTCCCGGATGGTCTGGGGGGAGAAGGAGAGCTAGGTGTTAACAAGGGAATGCAGGGGTTTCAAGAGAGAAAAAAAAACCGCCTCAAGGAAATCCTGGCTACCTACCTAGAAGGTGGAGTCTGGGGCCTGGGGGTCTGGAAGTGAGGTGGGGGTCAGAGGTGACCCTCCCTCAGTGTCCCTTGCCGGCCAGAGGCTTGCAGGAGAGCCTATTGCCTTCTGGCAGTCCCGGATGGTCTGGGGGGAGAAGGAGAGCTAGGTGTTAACAAGGGAATGCAGGGGTTTCAAGAGAGAAAAAAAAACCGCCTCAAGGAAATCCTGGCTACCTACCTAGAAGGTGGAGTCTGGGCCTGGGGGTCTGGAAGTGAGGTGGGGGTCAGAGGTGACCCTCCCTCAGTGTCCCTTGCCGGCCAGAGGCTTGCAGGAGAGCCTATTGCCTTCTGGCAGTCCCGGATGGTCTGGGGGGAGAAGGAGAGCTAGGTGTTAACAAGGGAATGCAGGGGTTTCAAGAGAGAAAAAAAAAACCGCCTCAAGGAAATCCTGGCTACCTACCTAGAAGGTGGAGTCTGGGGCCTGGGGGTCTGGAAGTGAGGTGGGGGTCAGAGGTGACCCTCCCTCAGTGTCCCTTGCCGGCCAGAGGCTTGCAGGAGAGCCTATTACCTTCTGGCAGTCCCGGATGGTCTGGGGGGAGAAGGAGAGCTAGGTGTTAACAAGGGAATGCAGGGGTTTCAAGAGAGAAAAAAAAACCGCCTCAAGGAAATCCTGGCTACCTACCTAGAAGGTGGAGTCTGGGGCCTGGGGGTCTGGAAGTGAGGTGGGGGTCAGAGGTGACACTCCCTCAGTGTCCCTTGCCGGCCAGAGGCTTGCAGGAGAGCTTATTGCCCTCTGGCAGTCCCGGATGGTCTGGGGGGAGAGGGAGAGCTAGGTGTTAACAAGGGAATGCAGGGGTTTCAAGAGAGAAAAAAAAACCGCCTCAAGGAAATCCTGGCTACCTACCTAGAAGGTGGAGTCTGGGGCCTGGGGGTCTGGAAGTGAGGTGGGGGTCAGAGGTGACCCTCCCTCAGTGTCCCTTGCCGGCCAGAGGCTTGCAGGAGAGCCTATTGCCTTCTGGCAGTCCCGGATGGTCTGGGGGGAGAAGGAGAGCTAGGTGTTAACAAGGGAATGCAGGGGTTTCAAGAGAGAAAAAAAAAACCGCCTCAAGGAAACCCTGGCTACCTACCTAGAAGGTGGAGTCTGGGGCCTGGGGGTCTGGAAGTGAGGTGGGGGTCAGAGGTGACCCTCCCTCAGTGTCCCTTGCCGGCCAGAGGATTGCAGGAGAGCCTATTGCCTTCTGGCAGTCCCGGATGGTCTGGGGGGAGAAGGAGAGCTAGGTGTTAACAAGGGAATGCAGGGGTTTCAAGAGAGAAAAAAAAAACCGCCTCAAGGAAATCCTGGCTACCTACCTAGAAGGTGGAGTCTGGGGCCAGGGGGTCTGGAAGTGAGGTGGGGGTCAGAGGTGACCCTCCATCAGTGTCCCTTGCCGGCCAGAGGCTTGCAGGAGAGCCTATTGCCTTCTGGCAGTCCCGGATGGTCTGGGGGGAGAAGGAGAGCTAGGTGTTAACAAGGGAATGCAGGGGTTTCAAGAGAGAAAAAAAAACCGCCTCAAGGAAATCCTGGCTACCTACCTAGAAGGTGGAGTCTGGGGCCTGGGGGTCTGGAAGTGAGGTGGGGGTCAGAGGTGACCCTCCCTCAGTGTCCCTTGCCGGCCAGAGGCTTGCAGGAGAGCCTATTGCCTTCTGGCAGTCCCGGATGGTCTGGGGGGAGAAGGAGAGCTAGGTGTTAACAAGGGAATGCAGGGGTTTCAAGAGAGAAAAAAAAACCGCCTCAAGGAAATCCTGGCTACCTACCTAGAAGGTGGAGTCTGGGCCTGGGGGTCTGGAAGTGAGGTGAGGGTCAGAGGTGACCCTCCCTCAGTGTCCCTTGCCGGCCAGAGGCTTGCAGGAGAGCCTATTGCCTTCTGGCAGTCCCGGATGGTCTGGGGGGAGAAGGAGAGCTAGGTGTTAACAAGGGAATGCAGGGGTTTCAAGAGAGAAAAAAAAAAACCGCCTCAAGGAAATCCTGGCTACCTACCTAGAAGGTGGAGTCTGGGGCCTGGGGGTCTGGAAGTGAGGTGGGGGTCAGAGGTGACGCTCCCTCAGTGTCCCTTGCCGGCCAGAGGCTTGCAGGAGAGCCTATTACCTTCTGGCAGTCCCGGATGGTCTGGGGGGAGAAGGAGAGCTAGGTGTTAACAAGGGAATGCAGGGGTTTCAAGAGAGAAAAAAAAAACCGCCTCAAGGAAATCCTGGCTACCTACCTAGAAGGTGGAGTCTGGGGCCTGGGGGTCTGGAAGTGAGGTGGGGGTCAGAGGTGACCCTCCCTCAGTGTCCCTTGCCGGCCAGAGGCTTGCAGGAGAGCTTATTGCCCTCTGGCAGTCCCGGATGGTCTGGGGGAGAGGGAGAGCTAGGTGTTAACAAGGGAATGCAGGGGTTTCAAGAGAGAAAAAAAAACCGCCTCAAGGAAATCCTGGCTACCTACCTAGAAGGTGGAGTCTGGGGCCTGGGGGTCTGGAAGTGAGGTGGGGGTCAGAGGTGACCCTCCCTCAGTGTCCCTTGCCGGCCAGAGGCTTGCAGGAGAGCCTATTGCCTTCTGGCAGTCCCGGATGGTCTGGGGGGAGAAGGAGAGCTAGGTGTTAACAAGGGAATGCAGGGGTTTCAAGAGAGAAAAAAAAAAACCGCCTCAAGGAAACCCTGGCTACCTACCTAGAAGGTGGAGTCTGGGGCCTGGGGGTCTGGAAGTGAGGTGGGGGTCAGAGGTGACCCTCCCTCAGTGTCCCTTGCCGGCCAGAGGATTGCAGGAGAGCCTATTGCCTTCTGGCAGTCCCGGATGGTCTGGGGGGAGAAGGCGAGCTAGGTGTTAACAAGGGAATGCAGGGGTTTCAAGAGAGAAAAAAAAACCGCCTCAAGGAAATCCTGGCTACCTACCTAGAAGGTGGAGTCTGGGGCCTGGGGGTCTGGAAGTGAGGTGGGGGTCAGAGGTGACCCTCCATCAGTGTCCCTTGCCGGCCAGAGGCTTGCAGGAGAGCCTATTGCCTTCTGGCAGTCCCGGATGGTCTGGGGGGAGAAGGAGAGCTAGGTGTTAACAAGGGAATGCAGGGGTTTCAAGAGAGAAAAAAAAAACCGCCTCAAGGAAATCCTGGCTACCTACCTAGAAGGTGGAGTCTGGGGCCTGGGGGTCTGGAAGTGAGGTGGGGGTCAGAGGTGACCCTCCCTCAGTGTCCCTTGCCGGCCAGAGGCTTGCAGGAGAGCCTATTGCCTTCTGGCAGTCCCGGATGGTCTGGGGGGCGAAGGAGAGCTAGGTGTTAACAAGGGAATGCAGGGGTTTCAAGAGAGAAAAAAAAACCGCCTCAAGGAAATCCTGGCTACCTACCTAGAAGGTGGAGTCTGGTGCCTGGGGGTCTGGAAGTGAGGTGGGGGTCAGAGGTGACCCTCCCTCAGTGTCCCTTGCCGGCCAGAGGCTTGCAGGAGAGCCTATTGCCTTCTGGCAGTCCCGGATGTTCTGGGGGGAGAAGGGGAGCTAGGTGGTTAACAAGGGAATGCAGGGGTTTCAAGAGAGAAAAAAAAAAACCGCCTCAAGGAAATCCTGGCTACCTACCTAGTAGGTGGAGTCTGGGTCCTGGGGGTCTGTAAGTGAGGTGGGGGTCAGAGGTGACCCTCCCTCAGTGTCCCTTGCCGGCCAGAGGCTTGCAGGAGAGCCTATTGCCTTCTGGCAGTCCCGGATGGTCTGGGGGGAGAAGGAGAGCTAGGTGTTAACAAGGGAATGCCGGGGTTTCAAGAGAGAAAAAAAAACCGCCTCAAGGAAATCCTGGCTACCTACCTAGAAGGTGGAGTCTGGGGCCTGGGGGTCTGGAAGTGAGGTGGGGGTCAGAGGTGACCCTCCCTCAGTGTCCCTTGCCGGCCAGAGGCTTGCAGGAGAGCCTATTGCCTTCTGGCAGTCCCGGATGGTCTGGGGGGAGAAGGAGAGCTAGGTGTTAACAAGGGAATGCAGGGGTTTCAAGAGAGAAAAAAAAAACCGCCTCAAGGAAATCCTGGCTACCTACCTAGAAGGTGGAGTCTGGGGCCTGGGGGTCTGGAAGTGAGGTGGGGGTCAGAGGTGACCCTCCCTCAGTGTCCCTTGCCGGCCAGAGGCTTGCAGGAGAGCCTATTGCCTTCTGGCAGTCCCGGATGGTCTGGGGGGAGAAGGAGAGCTAGGTGTTAACAAGGGAATGCAGGGGTTTCAAGAGAGAAAAAAAAAAACGCCTCAAGGAAATCCTGGCTACCTACCTAGAAGGTGGAGTCTGGGGCCTGGGGGTCTGGAAGTGAGGTGTTGGTCAGAGGTGACACTCCCTCAGTGTCCCTTGCCGGCCAGAGGCTTGCAGGAGAGCCTATTGCCTTCTGGCCGTCCCAGATGGTCTGGGGGGAGAAGGAGAGCTAGGTGTTAACAAGGGAATGCAGGGGTTTCAAGAGAGAAAAAAAAACCGCCTCAAGGAAATCCTGGCTACCTACCTAGAAGGTGGAGTCTGGGGCCTGGGGGTCTGGAAGTGAGGTGGGGGTCAGAGGTGACCCTCCGTCAGTGTCCCTTGCCGGCCAGAGGCTTGCAGGAGAGCCTATTGCCTTCTGGCAGTCCCGGATGGTCTGGGGGGAGAAGGAGAGCTAGGTGTTAACAAGGGAATGCAGGGGTTTCAAGAGAGAAAAAAAAACCTCCTGAAGGAAATCCTGGCTACCTACCTAGAAGGTGGAGTCTGGGGCCTGGGGGTCTGGAAGTGAGGTGGGGGTCAGAGGTGACCCTCCCTCAGTGTCCCTTGCCAGCCAGAGGATTGCAGGAGAGCCTATTGCCTTCTGGCAGTCCCGGATGGTCTGGGGGGAGAAGGAGAGCTAGGTGTTAACAAGGGGAATGCAGGGGTTTTAAGAGAGAAAAAAAAACCGCCTCAAGGAAATCCTGGCTACCTACCTAGAAGGTGGAGTCTGGGGCCTGGGGGTCTGGAAGTGAGGTGGGGGTCAGAGGTGACCCTCCCTCAGTGTCTCTTGCCGGCCAGAGGCTTGCAGGAGAGCCTATTGCCTTCTGGCAGTCCCGGATGGTCTGGGGGGGGAGAAGGAGAGCTAGGTGTTAACAAGGGAATGCAGGGGTTTCAAGAGAGAAAAAAAAACCGCCTCAAGGAAATCCTGGCTACCTACCTAGAAGGTGGAGTCTGGGGCCTGGGGGTCTGGAAGTGAGGTGGGGGTCAGAGGTGACCCTCCCTCAGTGTCCCTTGCCGGCCAGAGGCTTGCAGGAGAGCCTATTGCCTTCTGGCAGTCCCGGATGGTCCTGGGGGGAGAAGGAGAGCTAGGTGTTAACAAGGGAATGCAGGGGTTTCAAGAGAGAAAAAAAAACCGCCTCAAGGAAATCCTGGCTACCTACCTAGAAGGTGGAGTCTGGGGCCTGGGGGTCTGGAAGTGAGGTGGGGGTCAGAGGTGACCCTCCTCAGTGTCCCTTGCCGGCCAGAGGCTTGCAGGAGAGCCTATTGCCTTCTGGCAGTCCCGGATGGTCTGGGGGGAGAAGGAGAGCTAGGTGTTAACAAGGGAATGCAGGGGTTTCAAGAGAGAAAAAAAAAACGCCTCAAGGAAATCCTGGCTACCTACCTAGAAGGTGGAGTCTGGGGCCTGGGGGTCTGGAAGTGAGGTGGGGGTCAGAGGTGACCCTCCCTCAGTGTCCCTTGCCGGCCAGATGCTTGCAGGAGAGCCTATTGCCTTCTGGCAGTCCCGGATGGTCTGGGGGGGGAAGGAGAGCTAGGTGTTAACAAGGGAATGCAGGGGTTTCAAGAGAGAAAAAAAAACCGCCTCAAGGAAATCCTGGCTACCTACCTAGAAGGTGGAGTCTGGGGCCTGGGGGTCTGGAAGTGAGGTGGGGGTCAGAGGTGACCCTCCCTCAGTGTCCCTTGCCGGCCAGAGGCTTGCAGGAGAGCCTATTGCCTTCTGGCAGTCCCGGATGGTCTGGGGGGAGAAGGAGAGCTAGGTGTTAACAAGGGAATGCAGGGGTTTCAAGAGAGAAAAAAAAAACCGCCTCAAGGGAAATCCTGGCTACCTACCTAGAAGGTGGAGTCTGGGGCCTGGGGGGTCTGGAAGTGAGGTGGGGGTCAGAGGTGACCCTCCCTCAGTGTCCCTTGCCGGCCAGAGGCTTGCAGGAGAGCTTATTGCCTTCTGGCAGTCCCGGATGATCTGGGGGGAGAAGGAGAGCTAGGTGTTAACAAGGGAATGCAGGGGTTTCAAGAGAGAAAAAAAAACCGCCTCAAGGAAATCCTGGCTACCTACCTAGAAGGTGGAGTCTGGGGCCTGGGGGTCTGGAAGTGAGGTGGGGGTCAGAGGTGACCCTCCGTCAGTGTCCCTTGCCGGCCAGAGGCTTGCAGGAGAGCCTATTGCCTTCTGGCAGTCCCGGATGGTCTGGGGGGAGAAGGAGAGCTAGGTGTTAACAAGGGAATGCAGGGGTTTCAAGAGAGAAAAAAAAAAACGCCTCAAGGAAATCATGGCTACCTACCTAGAAGGTGGAGTCTGGGGCCTGGGGGTCTGGAAGTGAGGTGGGGGTCAGAGGTGACCCTCCGTCAGTGTCCCTTGCCGGGCAGAGGCTTGCAGGAGAGCCTATTGCCTTCTGGCAGTCCCGGATGGTCTGGGGGGAGAAGGAGAGCTAGGTGTTAACAAGGGAATGCAGGGGTTTCAAGAGAGAAAAAAAAAAACCGCCTCAAGGAAATCCTGGCTACCTACCTAGAAGGTGGAGTCTGGGGCCTGGGGGTCTGGAAGTGAGGTGGGGGTCAGAGGTGACCCTCCCTCAGTGTCCCTTGCCGGCCAGAGGCTTGCAGGAGTGCCTATTGCCTTTTGGCAGTCCCGGATGGTCTGGGGGAGAAGGAGAGCTAGGTGTTAACAAGGGAATGCAGGGGTTTCAAGAGAGAAAAAAAAAACCGCCTCAAGGAAATCCTGGCTACCTACCTAGAAGGTGGAGTCTGGGGCCTGGGGGTCTGGAAGTGAGGTGGGGGTCAGAGGTGACCCTGCCTCAGTGTCCCTTGACGGGCAGAGGCTTGCAGTAGAGCCTATTGCCTTCTGGCAGTCCCGGATGGTCTGGGGGGAGAAGAAGAGCTAGGTGTTAACAAGGGAATGCAGGGGTTTCAAGATAGAAAAAAAAAACCGCCTCAAGGAAATCCTGGCTACCTACCTAGAAGGTGGAGTCTGGGGCCTGGGGGTCTGGAAGTGAGGTGGGGGTCAGAGGTGACCCTCCGTCAGTGTCCCTTGCCGGCCAGAGGCTTGCAGGAGAGCCTATTGCCTTCTGGCAGTCCCGGATGGTCTGGGGGGAGAAGGAGAGCTAGGTGTTAACAAGGGAATGCAGGGGTTTCAAGAGAGAAAAAAAAACCGCCTCAAGGAAATCCTGGCTACCTACCTAGAAGGTGGAGTCTGGGGCCTGGGGGTCTGGAAGTGAGGTGGGGGGTCAGAGGTGACCCTCCCTCAGTGTCCCTTCCCGGCCAGAGGCTCGCAGGAGAGCCTATTGCCTTCTGGCAATCCCGGATGGTCTGGGGGGAGAAAGAGAGCTAGGTGTTAACAAGGGAATGCAGGGGTTTCAAGAGAGAAAAAAAAACCGCCTCCAGGAAATCCTGGCTACCTACCTAGAACGTGGAGTCTGGGGCCTGGGGGTCTGGAAGTTAGGTGGGGGTCAGAGGTGACCCTCCCTCAGTGTCCCTTGCCGGCCAGAGGCTTGCAGGAGAGCCTATTGCCTTCTGGCAGTCCCGGATGGTCTGGGGGGAGAAGGAGAGCTAGGTGTTAACAAGGGAATGGAGGGGTTTCAAGAGAGAAAAAAAAAACGCCTCAAGGAAATCCTGGCTACCTACCTAGAAGGTGGTGTCTGGGGCCTGGGGGTCTGGAAGTGAGGTGGGGGTCAGAGGTGACCCTCCCTCAATGTCCCTTGCCGGCCAGAGGCTTGCAGGAGAGCCTATTGCCTTGTGGCAGTCCCGGATGGTCTGGGGGGAGAAGGAGAGTTAGGTGTTAACAAGGGAATGCAGGGGTTTCAAGAGAGAAAAAAAAACCGCCTCAAGGAAATCCTGGCTACCTACCTAGAAGGTGGAGTCTGGGGCCTGGGGGTCTGGAAGTGTGGTGGGGGTCAGAGGTGACCCTCCCTCAGTGTCCCTTGCCTGCCAGAGACTTGCAGGAGAGCCTATTGCCTTCTGGCAGTCCCGGATGGTCTGGGGGGAGAAGGAGAGCTAGGTGTTAACAAGGGAATGCAGGGTTTCAAGAGAGAAAAAAAAACCGCCTCAAGGAAATCCTGGCTACCTACCTAGAAGGTGGGGTCTGGGGCCTGGGGGTCTGGAAGTGAGGTGGGGGTCAGAGGTGACCCTCCCTCAGTGTCCCTTGCCGGCCAGAGGCTTGCAGGAGAGCCTATTGCCTTCTGGCAGTCCCAGATGGTCTGGGGGGAGAAGGAGAGCTAGGTGTTAACAAGGGAAGGCAGGGGTTTCAAGATAGAAAAAAAAAACCGCCTCAAGGAAATCCTGGCTACCTACCTAGAAGGTGGAGTCTGGGGCCTGGGGGTCTGGAAGTGAGGTGGGGGTCAGAGGTGACCCTCCCTCAGTGTCCCTTGCCGGCCAGAGGCTTGCAGGAGAGCCTATTGCCTTCTGGCAGTCCCGGATGGTCTGGGGGGAGAAGGAGAGCTAGGTGTTAACAAGGGAATGCAGGGGTTTCAAGAGAGAAAAAAAAACGCCTCAAGGAAATCCTGGCTACCTACCTAGAAGGTGGAGTCTGGGGCCTGGGGGTCTGGAAGTGAGGTGTTGGTCAGAGTGACACTCCCTCAGTGTCCCTTGCCGGCCAGAGGCTTGCAGGAGAGCCTATTGCCTTCTGGCAGTCCCGGATGGTCCTGGGGGGAGAAGGAGAGCTAGGTGTTAACAAGGGAATGCAGGGGTTTCAAGAGAGAAAAAAAAACCGCCTCAAGGAAATCCTGGCTACCTACCTAGAAGGTGGAGTCTGGGGCCTGGGGGTCTGGAAGTGAGGTGGGGGTCAGAGGTGACCCTCCGTCAGTGTCCCTTGCCGGCCAGAGGCTTGCAGGAAAGCCTATTGCCTTCTGGCAGTCCCGGATGGTCTGGGGGGAGAAGGAGAGCTAGGTGTTAACAAGGGAATGCAGGGGTTTCAAGAGAGAAAAAAAAACCTCCTGAAGGAAATCCTGGCTACCTACCTAGAAGGTGGAGTCTGGGGCCTGGGGGTCTGGAAGTGAGGTGGGGGTCAGAGGTGACCCTCCCTCAGTGTCCCTTGCCAGCCAGAGGATTGCAGGAGAGCCTATTGCCTTCTGGCAGTCCCGGATGGTCTGGGGGGAGAAGGAGAGCTAGGTGTTAACAAGGGAATGCAGGGGTTTTAAGAGAGAAAAAAAAACCGCCTCAAGGAAATCCTGGCTACCTACCTAGAAGGTGGAGTCTGGGGCCTGGGGGTCTGGAAGTGAGGTGGGGGTCAGAGGTGACCCTCCCTCAGTGTCCCTTGCCGGCCAGAGGCTTGCAGGAGAGCCTATTGCCTTCTGGCAGTCCCGGATGGTCTGGGGGGAGAAGGAGAGCTAGGTGTTAACAAGGGAATGCAGGGGTTTCAAGAGAGAAAAAAAAACCGCCTCAAGGAAATCCTGGCTACCTACCTAGAAGGTGGAGTCTGGGGCCTGGGGGTCTGGAAGTGACGTGGGGGTCAGAGGTGACCCTCCCTCAGTGTCCCTTGCCGGCCAGAGGCTTGCAGGAGAGCCTATTGCCTTCTGGCAGTCCCGGATGGTCTGGGGGGAGAAGGAGAGCTAGGTGTTAACAAGGGAATGCAGGGGTTTCAAGAGAGAAAAAAAAACCGCCTCAAGGAAATCCTGGCTACCTACCTAGAAGGTGGAGTCTGGGGCCTGGGGGTCTGGAAGTGAGGTGGGGGTCAGAGGTGACCCTCCCTCAGTGTCCCTTGCCGGCCAGAGGCTTGCAGAAGAGCCTATTGCCTTCTGGCAGTCCCGGATGGTCTGGGGGGAGAAGGAGAGCTAGGTGTTAACAAGGGAATGCAGGGGTTTCAAGAGAGAAAAAAAAACCGCCTCAAGGAATCCTGGCTACCTACCTAGAAGGTGGAGTCTGGGGCCTGGGGGTCTAGAAGTGAGGTGGGGGTCAGAGGTGACCCTCCCTCAGTGTCCCTTGCCGGCCAGATGCTTGCAGGAGAGCCTATTGCCTTCTGGCAGTCCCGGATGATCTGGGGGGGGAAGGAGAGGTAGGTGTTAACAAGGGAATGCAGGGGTTTCAAGAGAGAAAAAAAAACCGCCTCAAGGAAATCCTGGCTACCTACCTAGAAGGTGGAGTCTGGGGCCTGGGGGTCTGGAAGTGAGGTGGGGGTCAGAGGTGACCCTCCCTCAGTGTCCCTTGCCGGCCAGAGGCTTGCAGGAGAGCCTATTGCCTTCTGGCACTCCCGGATGGTCTGGGGGGAGAAGGAGAGCTAGGTGTTAACAAGGGAATGCAGGGGTTTCAAGAGAGAAAAAAAAAACCGCCTCAAGGAAATATTGGCTACCTACCTAGAAGGTGGAGTCTGGGGCCTGGGGGTCTGGAAGTGAGGTGGGGGTCAGAGGTGACCCTCCCTCAGTGTCCCTTGCCGGCCAGAGGCTTGCAGGAGAGCTTATTGCCTTCTGGCAGTCCCGGATGATCTGGGGGGAGAAGGAGAGCTAGGTGTTAACAAGGGAATGCAGGGGTTTCAAGAGAGAAAAAAAAACCGCCTCAAGGAAATCCTGGCTACCTACCTAGAAGGTGGAGTCTGGGGCCTGGGGGTCTGGAAGTGAGGTGGGGGTCAGAGGTGACCCTCCCTCAGTGTCCCTTGCCGGCCAGAGGCTTGCAGGAGAGCCTATTGCCTTCTGGCAGTCCCGGATGGTCTGGGGGGAGAAGGAGAGCTAGGTGTTAACAAGGGAATGCAGGGGTTTCAAGAGAGAAAAAAAAAAACGCCTCAAGGAAATCATGGCTACCTACCTAGAAGGTGGAGTCTGGGGCCTGGTGGTCTGGAAGTGAGGTGGGGGTCAGAGGTGACCCTCCCTCAGTGTCCCTTGCCGGGCAGAGGCTTGCAGGAGAGCCTATTGCCTTCTGGCAGTCCCGGATGGTCTGGGGGGAGAAGGAGAGCTAGGTGTTAACAAGGGAATGCAGGGGTTTCAAGAGAGAAAAAAAAAAACCGCCTCAAGGAAATCCTGGCTACCTACCTAGAAGGTGGAGTCTGGGGCCTGGGGGTCTGGAAGTGAGGTGGGGGTCAGAGGTGACCCTCCTTCAGTGTCCCTTGCCGGCCAGAGGCTTGCAGGAGTGCCTATTGCCTTTTGGCAGTCCCGGATGGTCTGGGGGGAGAAGGAGAGCTAGGTGTTAACAAGGGAATGCAGGGGTTTCAAGAGAGAAAAAAAAAACCGCCTCAAGGAAATCCTGGCTACCTACCTAGAAGGTGGAGTCTGGGGCCTGGGGGTCTGGAAGTGAGGTGGGGGTCAGAGGTGACCCTGCCTCAGTGTCCCTTGACGGGCAGAGGCTTGCAGTAGAGCCTATTGCCTTCTGGCAGTCCCGGATGGTCTGGGGGGAGAAGAAGAGCTAGGTGTTAACAAGGGAATGCAGGGGTTTCAAGATAGAAAAAAAAACCGCCTCAAGGAAATCCTGGCTACCTACCTAGAAGGTGGAGTCTGGGGCCTGGGGGTCTGGAAGTGAGGTGGGGTCAGAGGTGACCCTCCGTCAGTGTCCCTTGCCGGCCAGAGGCTTGCAGGAGAGCCTATTGCCTTCTGGCAGTCCCGGATGGTCTGGGGGGAGAAGGAGAGCTAGGTGTTAACAAGGGAATGCAGGGGTTTCAAGAGAGAAAAAAAAACCGCCTCAAGGAAATCCTGGCTACCTACCTAGAAGGTGGAGTCTGGGGCCTGGGGGTCTGGAAGTGAGGTGGGGTTCAGAGGTGACCCTCCCTCAGTGTCCCTTCCCGGCCAGAGGCTCGCAGGAGAGCCTATTGCCTTCTGGCAATCCCGGATGGTCTGGGGGAGAAAGAGAGCTAGGTGTTAACAAGGGAATGCAGGGGTTTCAAGAGAGAAAAAAAAACCGCCTCCAGGAAATCCTGGCTACCTACCTAGAACGTGGAGTCTGGGGCCTGGGGGTCTGGAAGTTAGGTGGGGGTCAGAGGTGACCCTCCCTCAGTGTCCCTTGCCGGCCAGAGGCTTGCAGGAGAGCCTATTGCCTTCTGGCAGTCCCGGATGGTCTGGGGGGAGAAGGAGAGCTAGGTGTTAACAAGGGAATGGAGGGGTTTCAAGAGAGAAAAAAAAAACGCCTCAAGGAAATCATGGCTACCTACCTAGAAGGTGGGGTCTGGGGCCTGGGGGTCTGGAAGTGAGGTGGGGGTCAGAGGTGACCCTCCCTCAATGTCCCTTGCCGGCCAGAGGCTTGCAGGAGAGCCTATTGCCTTCTGGCAGTCCCGGATGGTCTGGGGGGAGAAGGAGAGTTAGGTGTTAACAACGGAATGCAGGGGTTTCAAGAGAGAAAAAAAAAACCGCCTCAAGGAAATCCTGGCTACCTACCTAGAAGGTGGAGTCTGGGGCCTGGGGGTCTGGAAGTGAGGTGGGGGTCAGAGGTGACCCTCCCTCAGTGTCCCTTGCCTGCCAGAGACTTGCAGGAGAGCCTATTGCCTTCTGGCAGTCCCGGATGGTCTGGGGGAGAAGGAGAGCTAGGTGTTAACAAGGGAATGCAGGGGTTTCAAGAGAGAAAAAAAAACCGCCTCAAGGAAATCCTGGCTACCTACCTAGAAGGTGGGGTCTGGGGCCTTGGGGTCTGGAAGTGAGGTGGGGGTCAGAGGTGACCCCCCCTCAGTGTCCCTTGCCGGCCAGAGGCTTGCAGGAGAGCCTATTGCCTTCTGGCAGTCCCAGATGGTCTGGGGGGGAGAAGGAGAGCTAGGTGTTAACAAGGGAAGGCAGGGGTTTCAAGATAGAAAAAAAAAAACCGCCTCAAGGAAATCCTGGCTACCTACCTAGAAGGTGGAGTCTGGGGCCTGGGGGTCTGGAAGTGAGGTGGGGGTCAGAGGTGACCCTCCCTCAGTGTCCCTTGCCGGCCAGAGGCTTGCAGGAGAGCCTATTGCCTTCTGGCAGTCCCGGATGGTCTGGGGGGAGAAGGAGAGCTAGGTGTTAACAAGGGAATGCAGGGGTTTCAAGAGAGAAAGAAAAACCGCCTCAAGGAAATCCTGGCTACCTACCTAGAAGGTGGAGTCTGGGGCCTGGGGGTCTGGAAGTGAGGTGGGGGTCAGAGGTGACCCTCCCTCAGTGTCCCTTGCCAGCCAGAGGCTTGCAGGAGAGCCTATTGCCTTCTGGCAGTTCCGGATGGTCTGGGGGGAGAAGGAGAGCTAGGTGTTAAGAAGGGAATGCAGGGGTTTCAAGACAGAAAAAAAAAACGCCTCAAGGAAATCCTGGCTACCTACCTAGAAGGTGGAGTCTGGGGCCTGGGGGTCTGGAAGTGAGGTGGGGGTCAGAGGTGACCCTCCTTCAGTGTCCCTTGCCGGCCAGAGGCTTGCAGGAGAGCCTATTGCCTTCTGGCAGTCCCGGATGGTCTGGGGGGAGAAGGAGAGCTAGGTGTTAACAAGGGAATGCAGGGGTTTCAAGCGAGAAAAAAAAAAACCGCCTCAAGGAAATCCTGGCTACCTACCTAGAAGGTGGAGTCTGGGGCCTGGGGTCTGGAAGTGAGGTGGGGGTCAGAGGTGACCCTCCCTCAGTGTCCCTTGCCGGCCAGAGGCTTGCAGGAGAGCCTATTGCCTTCTGGCAGTCCCGGATGGTCTGGGGGGAGAAGGAGAGCTAGGTGTTAACAAGGGAATGCAGGGGTTTCAAGAGAGAAAAAAAAAACCGCCTCAAGGAAATCCTGGCTACCTACCTAGAAGGTGGAGTCTGGGGCCTGGGGGTCTGAAAGTGAGGTGGGGGTCAGAGGTGACCCTCCCTCAGTGTCCCTTGCCGGCCAGAGGCTTGCAGGAGAGCTTATTGCCTTCTGGCAGTCCGGATGGTCTGGGGGGAGAAGGAGAGCTAGGTGTTAACAAGGGAATGCAGGGGTTTCAAGAGAGAAAAAAAAAACCGCCTCAAGGAAATCCTGGCTACCTACCTAGAAGGTGGAGTCTGGGGCCTGGGGGTCTGGAAGTGAGGTGGGGGTCAGAGGTGACCCTCCCTCAGTGTCCCTTGCCGGCCAGAGGCTTGCAGGAGAGCCTATTGCCTTCTGGCAGTCCCGGATGGTCTGGGGGGAGAAGGAGAGCTAGGTGTCTTCAAGGGAATGCAGGGGTTTCAAGAGAGAAAAAAAAAACCGCCTCAAGGAAACCCTGGCTACCTACCTAGAAGGTGGAGTCTGGGGCCTGGGGGTCTGGAAGTGAGGTGGGGGTCAGAGGTGACCCTCCCTCAGTGTCCCTTGCCGGCCAGAGGATTGCAGGAGAGCCTATTGCCTTCTGGCAGTCCGGATGGTCTGGGGGGAGAAGGAGAGCTAGGTGTTAACAAGGGAATGCAGGGGTTTCAAGAGAGAACAAAAAAACCGCCTCAAGGAAATCCTGGCTACCTACCTAGAAGGTGGAGTCTGGGGCCTGGGGGTCTGGAAGTGAGGTGGGGGTCAGAGGTGACCCTCCCTCAGTGTCCCTTGCCGGCCAGAGGCTTGCAGGAGAGCCTATTGCCTTCTGGCAGTCCCGGATGGTCTGGGGGGGAGAAGGAGAGCTAGGTGTTAACAAGGGAATGCAGGGGTTTCAAGAGAGAAAAAAAAAACCGCCTCAAGGAAATCCTGGCTACCTACCTAGAAGGTGGAGTCTGGGGCCTGGGGGTCTGGAAGTGAGGGTGGGGGTCAGAGGTGACACTCCCTCAGTGTCCCTTGCCGGCCAGAGGCTTGCAGGAGAGCCTATTGCCTTCTGGCAGTCCCGGATGGTCTGGGGGGAGAAGGAGAGCTAGGTGTTAACAAGGGAATGCCGGGGTTTTCAAGAGAGAAAAAAAACCGCCTCAAGGAAATCCTGGCTACCTACCTAGAAGGTGGAGTCTGGGGCCTGGGGGTCTGGAAGTGAGGTGGGGGTCAGAGGTGACCCTCCCTCAGTGTCCCTTGCCGGCCAGAGGCTTGCAGGAGAGCCTATTGCCATCTGGCAGTCCCGGATGGTCTGGGGGGAGAAGGAGAGCTAGGTGTTAACAAGGGAATGCAGGGGTTTCAAGATAGAAAAAAAAAACCGCCTCAAGGAAATCCTGGCTACCTACCTAGAAGGTGGAGTCTGGGGCCTGGGGGTCTGGAAGTGAGGTGGGGGTCAGAGGTGACCCTCCCTCAGTGTCCCTTGCTGGCCAGAGGCTTGCAGGAGAGCCTATTGCCTTCTGGCAGTCCCGGATGGTCTGGGGGGAGAAGGAGAGCTAGGTGTTAACAAGGGAATGCAGGGGTTTCAAGAGAGAAAGAAAAACCGCCTCAAGGAAATCCTGGCTACCTACCTAGAAGGTGGAGTCTGGGGCCTGGGGGTCTGGAAGTGAGGTGGGGGTCAGAGGTGACCCTCCCTCAGTGTCCCTTGCCAGCCAGAGGCTTGCAGGAGAGCCTATTGCCTTCTGGCAGTCCCGGATGGTCTGGGGGGAGAAGGAGAGCTAGGTGTTAACAAGGGAATGCAGGGGTTTCAAGAGAGAAAAAAAAAAAACGCCTCAAGGAAATCCTGGCTACCTACCTAGAAGGTGGAGTCTGGGGCCTGGGGGTCTGGAAGTGAGGTGGGGGTCAGAGGTGACCCTCCCTCAGTGTCCCTTGCCGGCCAGAGGCTTGCAGGAGACCCTATTGCCTTCTGGCAGTCCCGGATGGTCTGGGGGGAGAAGGAGAGCTAGGTGTTAACAAGGGAATGCAGGGGTTTCAAGAGAGAAAAAAAAAAACCGCCTCAAGGAAATCCTGGCTACCTACCTAGAAGGTGGAGTCTGGGGCCTGGGGGTCTGGAAGTGAGGTGGGGGTCAGAGGTGACCCTCCCTCAGTGTCCCTTGCCGGCCAGAGGCTTGCAGGAGAGCCTATTGCCTTCTGGCAGTCCCGGATGGTCTGGGGGGAGAAGGAGAGCTAGGTGTTAACAAGGGAATGCAGGGGTTTCAAGAGAGAAAAAAAAAAACCGCCTCAAGGAAATCCTGGCTACCTACCTAGAAGGTGGAGTCTGGGGCCTGGGGGTATGAAAGTGAGGTGGGGGTCAGAGGTGACCCTCCCTCAGTGTCCCTTGCCGGCCAGAGGCTTGCAGGAGAGCTTATTGCCTTCTGGCAGTCCCGGATGGTCTGGGGGGAGAAGGAGAGCTAGGTGTTAACAAGGGAATGCAGGGGTTTCAAGAGAGAAAAAAAAAACCGCCTCAAGGAAATCCTGGCTACCTACCTAGAAGGTGGAGTCTGGGGCCTGGGGGTCTGGAAGTGAGGTGGGGGTCAGAGGTGACCCTCCCTCAGTGTCCCCTTGCCGGCCAGAGGCTTGCAGGAGAGCCTATTGCCTTCTGGCAGTCCCGGATGGTCTGGGGGGAGAAGGAGAGCTAGGTGTCTTCAAGGGAATGCAGGGGTTTCAAGAGAGAAAAAAAAAAACCGCCTCAAGGAAACCCTGGCTACCTACCTAGAAGGTGGAGTCTGGGGCCTGGGGGTCTGGAAGTGAGGTGGGGGTCAGAGGTGACCCTCCCTCAGTGTCCCCTTGCCGGCCAGAGGATTGCAGGAGAGCCCTATTGCCTTCTGGCAGTCCCGGATGGTCTGGGGGGAGAAGGAGAGCTAGGTGTTAACAAGGGAATGCAGGGGTTTCAAGAGAGAAAAAAAAAAACGCCTCAAGGAAATCCTGGCTACCTACCTAGAAGGTGGAGTCTGGGGCCTGGGGGTCTGGAAGTGAGGTGGGGGTCAGAGGTGACCCTCCCTCAGTGTCCCTTGCCGGCCAGAGGCTTGCAGGAGAGCCTATTGCCTTCTGGCAGTCCCGGATGGTCTGGGGGGAGAAGGAGAGCTAGGTGTTAACAAGGGAATGCAGGGGTTTCAAGAGAGAAAAAAAAAACCGCCTCAAGGAAATCCTGGCTACCTACCTAGAAGGTGGAGTCTGGGGCCTGGTGGTCTGGAATTGAGGTGGGGGTCAGAGGTGACCCTCCCTCAGTGTCCCTTGCCGGCCAGAGGCTTGCAGGAGAGCCTATTGCCTTCTGGCAGTCCCGGATGGTCTGGGGGGGAGAAGGAGAGCTAGGTGTTAACAAGGGAATGCCGGGGTTTCAAGAGAGAAAAAAAAACCGCCTCAAGGAAATCCTGGCTACCTACCTAGAAGGTGGAGTCTGGGGCCTGGGGGTCTGGAAGTGAGGTGGGGGTCAGAGGTGACCCTCCCTCAGTGTCCCTTGCCGGCCAGAGGCTTGCAGGAGAGCCTATTGCCTTCTGGCAGTCCCGGATGGTCTGGGGGGAGAAGGAGAGCTAGGTGTTAACAAGGGAATGCAGGGGTTTCAAGAGAGAAAAAAAACCGCCTCAAGGAAATCCTGGCTACCTACCTAGAAGGTGGAGTCTGGGGCCTGGGGGTCTGGGAGTGAGGTGGGGGTCAGAGGTGACCCTCCCTCAGTGTCCCTTGCCGGCCAGAGGCTTGCCGGAGAGCCTATTGCCTTCTGGCAGTCCCGGATGGTCTGGGGGGAGAAGGAGAGCTAGGTGTTAACAAGGGAATGCAGGGGTTTCAAGAGAGAAAAAAAAAAAACGCCTCAAGGAAATCCTGGCTACCCTACCTAGAAGGTGGAGTCTGGGGCCTGGGGGTCTGGAAGTGAGGTGGGGGTCAGAGGTGACACTCCCTCAGTGTCCCTTGCCGGCCAGAGGCTTGCAGGAGAGCCTATTGCCTTCTGGCAGTCCCGGATGGTCTGGGGGGAGAAGGAGAGCTAGGTGTTAACAAGGGAATGCAGGGGTTTCAAGAGAGAAAAAAAAACCGCCTCAAGGAAATCCTGGCTACCTACCTAGAAGGTGGAGTCTGGGGCCTGGGGGTCTGGAAGTGAGGTGGGGGTCAGAGGGTGACACCCCGTCAGTGTCCCTTGCCGGCCAGAGGCTTGCAGGAGAGCCTATTGCCTTCTGGCAGTCCCGGATGGTCTGGGGGGAGAAGGAGAGCTAGGTGTTAACAAGGGAATGCAGGGGTTTCAAGAGAGAAAAAAAAACCGCCTCAAGGAAATCCTGGCTACCTACCTAGAAGGTGGAGTCTGGGGCCTGGGGGTCTGGAAGTGAGGTGGGGGTCAGAGGTGACCCTCCCTCAGTGTCCCTTGCCGGCCAGTGGCTTGCAGGAGAGCCTATTGCCTTCTGGCAGTCCCGGATGGTCTGGGGGGAGAAGGAGAGCTAGGTGTTAACAAGGGAATGCAGGGGGTTTCAAGAGAGAAAAAAAAACCGCCTCAAGGAAATCCTGGCTACCTACCTAGAAGGTGGAGTCTGGGGCCTGGGGGTCTGGAAGTGAGGTGGGGGTCAGAGGTGACCCTCCCTCAGTGTCCCTTGCCGGCCAGAGGCTTGCAGGAGAGCCTATTGCCTTCTGGCAGTCCCGGATGGTCTGGGGGGAGAAGGAGAGCTAGGTGTTAACAAGGGAATGCAGGGGTTTCAAGAGAGAAAAAAAAAACCGCCTCAAGGAAATCCTGGCTACCTACCTAGAAGGTGGAGTCTGGGGCCTGGGGGTCTGGAAGTGAGGTGGGGGTCAGAGGTGACCCTCCCTCAGTGTCCCTTGCCGGCCTGAGGCTTGCAGGAGAGCCTATTGCCTTCTGGCAGTCCCGGATGGTCTGGGGGGAGAAGGAGAGCTAGGTGTTAACAAGGGAATGCAGGGGTTTCAAGAGAGAAAAAAAAAAAACGCCTCAAGGAAATCCTGGCTACCTACCTAGAAGGTGGGGTCTGGGGCCTGGGGGTCTGGAAGTGAGGTGGGGGTCAGAGGTGACCCTCCCTCAGTGTCCCTTGCCGGCCAGAGGCTTGCAGGAGAGCCTATTGCCTTCTGGCAGTCCCGGAAGGTCTGGGGGGAGAAGGAGAGTTAGGTGTTAACAAGGGAATGCAGGGGTTTCAAGAGAGAAAAAAAAAACCGCCTCAAGGAAATCCTGGCTACCTACCTAGAAGGTGGAGTCTGGGGCCTGGGGGTCTGGAAGTGAGGTGGGGGTCAGAGGTGACCCTCCCTCAGTGTCCCTTGCCGGCCAGAGGCTTTCAGGAGAGCCTATTGCGTTCTGGCAGTCCCGGATGGTCTGGGGGGAGAAGGAGAGCTAGGTGTTAACAAGGGAATGCAGGGGTTTCAAGAGAGAAAGAAAAACCGCCTCAAGGAAATCCTGGCTACCTACCTAGAAGGTGGAGTCTGGGGCCTGGGGGTCTGGAAGTGAGGTGGGGGTCAGAGGTGACCCTCCCTCAGTGTCCCTTGCCAGCCAGAGGCTTGCAGGAGAGCCTATTGCCTTCTGGCAGTCCCAGATGGTCTGGGGGGAGAAGGAGAGCTAGGTGTTAACAAGGGAATGCAGGGGTTTCAAGAGAGAAAAAAAAACCGCCTCAAGGAAATCCTGGCTACCTACCTAGAAGGTGGAGTCTGGGGCCTGGGGGTCTGGAAGTGAGGTGGGGGTCAGAGGTGACCCTCCCTCAGTGTCCCTTGCCGGCCAGAGGCTTGCAGGAGAGCCTATTGCCTTCTGGCAGTCCCGGATGGTCTGGGGGGGAGAAGGAGAGCTAGGTGTTAACAAGGGAATGCAGGGGTTTCAAGAGAGAAAAAAAAAACCGCCTCAAGGAAATCCTGGCTACCTACCTAGAAGGTGGAGTCTGGGGCCTGGGGGTCTGGAAGTGAGGTGGGGGTCAGAGGTGACCCTCCCTCAGTGTCCCTTGCCGGCCAGAGGCTTGCAGGAGAGCCTATTGCCTTCTGGCAGTCCCGGATGGTCTGGAGGGAGAAGGAGAGCTAGGTGTTAACAAGGGAATGCAGGGGTTTCAAGAGAGAAAAAAAAACCGCCTCAAGGAAATCCTGGCTACCTACCTAGAAGGTGGAGTCTGGGGACTGGGGGTCTGGAAGTGAGGTGGGGGTCAGTGGTTACCCTCCCTCAGTGTCCCTTGCCGGCCAGAGGCTTGCAGGTGAGCCTATTGCCTTCTGGCAGTACCGGATGGTCTGGGGGGAGAAGGAGAGCTAGGTGTTAACAAGGGAATGCAGGGGTTTCAAGAGAAAAAAAAAAAAACCGCCTCAAGGAAACCCTGGCTACCTACCTAGAATGTGGAGTCTGGGGCCTGGGGGTCTGGAAGTGAGGTGGGGGTCAGAGGTGACCCTCCTTCAGTGTCCCTTGCCGGCCAGAGGATTGCAGGAGAGCCTATTGCCTTCTGGCAGTCCCGGATGGTCTGGGGGGAGAAGGAGAGCTAGGTGTTAACAAGGGAATGCAGGGGTTTCAAGAGAGAAAAAAAAAACGCCTCAAGGACATCCTGGCTACCTACCTAGAAGGTGGAGTCTGGGGCCTGGGGGTCTGGAAGTGAGGTGGGGGTCAGAGGTGACCCTCCCTCAGTGTCCCTTGCCGGCCAGAGGCTTGCAGCAGAGCCTATTGCCTTCTGGCAGTCCCGGATGGTCTGGGGGGAGAAGGAGAGCTAGGTGTTAACAAGGGAATGCAGGGGTTTCAAGAGAGAAAAAAAAAACCGCCTCAAGGAAACCCTGGCTACCTACCTAGAAGGTGGAGTCTGGGGTATGGGGGTCTGGAAGTGAGGTGGGGGTCAGAGGTGACCCTCCCTCAGTGTCCCTTGCCGGCCAGAGGATTGCAGGAGAGCCTATTGCCTTCTGGCAGTCCCGGATGGTCTGGGGGGAGAAGGAGAGCTAGGTGTTAACAAGGGAATGCAGGGGTTTCAAGAGAGAAAAATAAACCGCCTCAAGGAAATCCTGGCTACCTACCTAGAAGGTGGAGTCTGGGGCCTGGGGGTCTGGAAGTGAGGTGGGGGTCAGAGGTGACCCTCCCTCAGTGTCCCTTGCCGGCCAGAGGCTTGCAGGAGAGCCTATTGCCTTCTGGCAGTCCCGGATGGTCTGGGGGGCGAAGGAGAGCTAGGTGTTAACAAGGGAATGCAGGGGTTTCAAGAGAGAAAAAAAAACCGCCTCAAGGAAATCCTGGCTACCTACCTAGAAGGTGGGGTCTGGGGCCTGGGGGTCTGGAAGTGAGGTGGGGGTCAGAGGTGACCCTCCCTCAGTGTGCCTTGCCGGCCAGAGGCTTGCAGGAGAGCCTATTGCCTTCTGGCAGTCCCGGATGGTCTGGGGGGAGAAGGAGTGTTAGGTGTTAACAAGGGAATGCAGGGGTTTCAAGAGAGAAAAAAAAAACCGCCTCAAGGAAATCCAGGCTACCTACCTAGAAGGTGGAGTCTGGGGCCTGGGGGTCTGGAAGTGAGGTGGGGGTCAGAGGTGACCCTCCCTCAGTGTCCCTTGCCGGCCAGAGGCTTGCAGGAGAGCCTATTGCCTTCTGGCAGTCCCGGATGGTCTGGGGGGAGAAGGAGAGCTAGGTGTTAACAAGGGAATGCAGGGGTTTCAAGAGAGAAAGAAAAAACGCCTCAAGGAAATACTGGCTACCTACCTAGAAGGTGGAGTCTGGGGCCTGGGGGTCTGGAAGTGAGGTGGGGGTCAGAGGTGACCCTCCATTAGTGTCCCATGCCAGCCAGAGGCTTGCAGGAGAGCCTATTGCCTTCTGGCAGTCCCGGATGGTCTGGGGGGAGAAGGAGAGCTAGGTGTTATCAAGGGAATGCAGGGGTTTCAAGAGAGAAAAAAAAACCGCCTCAAGGAAATCCTGGCTACCTACCTAGAAGGTGGAGTCTGCGGCCTGGGGGTCTGGAAGTGAGGTGGGGGTCAGAGGTGACCCTCCCTCAGTGTCCCTTGTCGGCCAGAGGCTTGCAGGAGAGCCTATTGCCTTCTGGCAGTCCCGGATTATCTGGGGGGAGAAGGAGAGCTAGGTGTTAACAAGGGAATGCAGGGGTTTCAAGAGAGAAAAAAAAAAAACCGCCTCAAGGAAATCCTGGCTACCTACCTAGAAGGTGGAGTCTGGGGCCTGGGGGTCTGGAAGTGAGGTGGGGGTCAGAGGTGACCCTCCCTCAGTGTCCCTTGCCGGCCAGAGGCTTGCAGGAGAGCCTATTGCCTTCTGGCAGTCCCGGATGGTCTGGGGGGAGAAGGAGAGCTAGGTGTTAACAAGGGAATGCAGGGGTTTCAAGAGAGAAAAAAAAACCGCCTCAAGGAAATCCTGGCTACCTACCTAGAAGGTGGAGTCTGGGGCCTGGAGGTCTGGAAGTGAGGTGGGGGTCAGAGGTGACCCTCCCTCAGTGTCCCTTGCCGGCCAGAGGCTTGCAGGAGAGCCTATTGCCTTCTGGCAGTCCCGGATGGTCTGGGGGGAGAAGGAGAGCTAGGTGTTAACAAGGGAATGCAGGGGTTTCAAGAGAGAAAAAAAAACCGCCTCAAGGAAATCCTGGCTACCTACCTAGAAGGTGGATTCTGGGGCCTGGGTGTCTGGAAGTGAGGTGGGGGTCAGAGGTGACCCTCCCTCAGTGTCCCTTGCTGGCCAGAGGCTTGCAGGAGAGCCTATTGCCTTCTGGCAGTCCCGGATGGTCTGGGGGGAGAAGGAGAGCTAGGTGTTAACAAGGGAATGCAGGGGTTTCAAGAGAGAAAAAAAAAACCGCCTCAAAGAAACCCTGGCTACCTACCTAGAAGGTGGAGTCTGGGGCCTGGGGGTCTGGAAGTGAGGTGGGGGTCAGAGGTGACCCTCCCTCAGTGTCCCTTGCCGGCCAGAGGATTGCAGGAGAGCCTATTGCCTTCTGGCAGTCCCGGACGGTCTGGGGGGAGAAGGAGAGCTAGGTGTTAACAAGGGAATGCAGGGGTTTCAAGAGAGAAAAAAAAAACCGCCTCAAGGAAATCCTGGCTACCTACCTAGAAGGTGGAGTCTGGGGCCTGGGGGTCTGGAAGTGAGGTGGGGGTCAGAGGTGACACTCCCTCAGTGTCCCTTGCCGGCCAGAGGCTTGCAGGAGAGCCTATTGCCTTCTGGCAGTCCCGGATGGTCTGGGGGGAGAAGGAGAGCTAGGTGTTAACAAGGGAATGCAGGGGTTTCAAGAGAGAACAAAAAACCGCCTCAAGGAAATCCTGGCTACCTACCTAGAAGGTGGAGTCTGGGGCCTGGAGGTCTGGAAGTGAGGTGGGGGTCAGAGGTGACACTCCCTCAGTGTCCCTTGCCGGCCAGAGGCTTGCAGGAGAGCCTATTGCCTTCTGGCAGTCCCGGATGGTCTGGGGGGAGAAGGAGAGCTAGGTGTTAACAAGGGAATGCAGGGGTTTCAAGAGAGAAAAAAAAACCGCCTCAAGGAAATCCTGGCTACCTACCTAAAAGGTGGAGTCTGGGGCCTGGGGGTCTGGAAGTGAGGTGGGGGTCAGAGGTGACACTCCCTCAGTGTCCCTTGCCGGCCAGAGGCTTGCAGGAGCGCCTATTGCCTTCTGGCAGTCCCGGATGGTCTGGGGGGAGAAGGAGAGCTAGGTGTTAACAAGGGAATGCAGGGGTTTTAAGAGAGAAAAAAAAACCGCCTCAAGGAAATCCTGGCTACATACCTAGAAGGTGGAGTCTGGGGCCTGGGGGTCTGGAAGTGAGGTGGGGGTCAGAGGTGACCCTCCCTCAGTGTCCCTTGCCGGCCAGAGGCTTGCAGGAGAGCCTATTGCCTTCTGGCAGTCCCGGATGGTCTGGGGGGAGAAGGAGAGCTAGGTGTTAACAAGGGAATGCAGGGGTTTCAAGAGAGGAAAAAAAAACCGCCTCAAGGAAATCCTGGCTACCTACCTAGAAGGTGGAGTCTGGGGCCTGGGGGTCTGGAAGTGAGGTGGGGGTCAGAGGTGACCCTCCCTCAGTGTCCCTTGCCGGCCAGAGGCTTGCAGGAGAGCCTATTGCCTTCTGGCAGTCCCGGATGGTCTGGGGGGAGAAGGAGAGCTAGGTGTTAACAAGGGAATGCAGGGGTTTCAAGAGAGAAAAAAAAACCGCCTCCAGGAAATCCTGGCTACCTACCTAGAAGGTGGAGTCTGGGGCCTGGGGGTCTGGAAGTGAGGTGGGGGTCAGAGGTGACCCTCCCTCAGTGTCCTTTGCCGGCCAGAGGCTTGCAGGAGAGCCTATTGCCTTCTGGCAGTCCCGGATGGTCTGGGGGGAGAAGGAGAGCTAGGTGTTAACAAGGGAATGCAGGGGTTTCAAGAGAGAAAAAAAAACCGCCTCAAGGAAATCCTGGCTACCTACCTAGAAGGTGGAGTCTGGGGCCTGGGGGTCTGGAAGTGAGGTGGGGGTCAGAGGTGACCCTCACTCAGTGTCCCTTGCCGGCCAGAGGCTTGCAGGAGAGCCTATTGCCTTCTGGCAGTCCCGGATGATCTGGGGGGAGAAGGAGAGCTAGGTGTTAACAAGGGAATGCAGGGGTTTCAAGAGAGAAAAAAAAACCGCCTCAAGGAAATCCTGGCTACCTACCTAGAAGGTCGAGTCTGGGGCCTGGGGGTCTGTAAGTGAGGTGGGGGTCAGAGGTGACCCTCCCTCAGTGTCCCTTGCCAGCCAGAGGCTTGCAGTAGAGCCTATTGCCTTCTGGCAGTCCCGGATGGTCTGGTGGGAGAAGGAGAGCTAGGTGTTAACAAGGGAATGCAGGGGTTTCAAGAGTGAAAAAAAAAACCGCCCCAAGGAAATCCTGGCTACCTACCTAGAAGGTGGAGTCTGGGGCCTGGGGGTCTGGAAGTGAGGTGGGGGTCAGAGGTGACCCTCCCTCAGTGTCCCTTGCCGGCCAGAGGCTTGCAGGAGCTCCTATTGCCGTCTGGCAGTCCTGGATGGTCTGGGGGGAGAAGGAGAGCTAGGTGTTAACAAGGGAATGCAGGGGTTTCAAGAGAGAAAAAAAAAACCGCCTCAAGGAAACCCTGGCTACCTACCTAGAAGGTGGAGTCTGGGGCCTGGGGGTCTGGAAGTGAGGTGGGGGTCAGAGGTGACCCTCCCTCAGTGTCCCTTGCCGGCCAGAAGCTTGCAGGAGCGCCTATTGCCTTCTGGCAGTCCCGGATGGTCTGGGGGAGAAGGAGAGCTAGATGTTAACAAGGGAATGCAGGGGTTTCAAGAGAGAAAATAAAACCGCCTCAAGGAAATCCTGGCTACCTACCTAGAAGGTGGAGTCTGGGGCCTGGGGGTCTGGAAGTGAGGCGGGGGGTCAGAGGTGACCCTCCCTCAGTGTCCCTTGCCTGCCAGAGGATTGCAGGAGAGCCTATTGCCTTCTGGCAGTCCCGGATGGTCTGGGGGGAGAAGGAGAGCTAGGTGTTAACAAGGGAATGCAGGGGTTTCAAGAGAGAAAAAAAAAAACGCCTCAAGGAAATCCTGGCTACCTACCTAGAAGGTGGAGTCTGGGGCCTGGGGGTCTGGAAGTGAGGTGGGGGTCAGAGGTGACCCTCCATCAGTGTCCCTTGCCGGCCAGAGGCTTGCAGGAGAGCCTATTGCCTTCTGGCAGTCCCGGATGGTCTGGGGGGAGAAGGAGAGCTAGGTGTTAACAAGGGAATGCAGGTGTTTCAAGAGAGAAAAAAAAACCGCCTCAAGGAAATCCTGGCTACCTACCTAGAAGGTGGAGTCTGGGGCCTGGGGGTCTGGAAGTGAGGTGGGGGTCAGAGGTGACCCTCCCTCAGTGTCCCTTGCCGGCCAGAGGCTTGCAGGAGAGCCTATTGCCTTCTGGCAGTCCCGGATGGTCTGGGGGGAGAAGGAGAGCTAGGTGTTAACAATGAATGCAGGGGTTTCAAGAGAGAATGAAAAACCGCCTCAAGGAAATCCTGGCTACCTACCTAGAAGGTGGAGTCTGGGGCCTGGGGGTCTGGAAGTGAGGTGGGGGTCAGAGGTGACCCTCCCTCAGTGTCCCTTGCCAGCCAGAGGCTTGCAGGAGAGCCTATTGCCTTCTGGCAGTCCCGGATGGTCTGGGGGGAGAAGGAGAGCTACGTGTTATCAAGGGAATGCAGGGGTTTCAAGAGAGAAAAAAAAACCGCCTCAAGGAAATCCTGGCTACCTACCTAGAAGGTGGAGTCTGGGGCCTGTGGGTCTGGAAGTGAGGTGGGGGTCAGAGGTGACCCTCCCTCAGTGTCCCTTGCCGGCCAGAGGCTTGCAGGAGAGCCTATTGCCTTCTGGCAGTCCCGGATTGTCTGGGGGGAGAAGGAGAGCTAGGTGTTAACAAGGGAATGCAGGGGTTTCAAGAGAGAAAAAAAAACCGCCTCAAGGAAATCCTGGCTACCTACCTAGAAGGTGGAGTCTGGGGCCTGGGGGTCTGGAAGTGAGGTGGGGGTCAGAGGTGACCCTCCCTCAGTGTCCCTGGACGGCCAGAGGCTTGCAGGAGAGCCTATTGCCTTCTGGCAGTCCCGGATGGTCTGGGGGGAGAAGGAGAGCTAGGTGTTAACAAGGGAATGCAGGGGTTTCAAGAGAGAAAGAAAAACCGCCTCAAGGAAATCCTGGCTACCTACCTAGAAGGTGGAGTCTGGGGCCTGGGGGTCTGGAAGTGAGGTGGGGGTCAGAGGTGACCCTCCCTCAGTGTCCCTTGACGGCCAGAGGCTTGCAGGAGAGCCTATTGCCTTCTGGCAGTCCCGGATGGTCTGGGGGGAGAAGGAGAGCTAGGTGTTAACAAGGGAATGCAGGGGTTTCAAGAGAGAAAAAAAAACCGCCTCAAGGAAATCCTGGCTACCTACCTAGAAGGTGGAGTCTGGGGCCTGGGGGTCTGGAAGTGAGGTGGGGTTCGGAGGTGACACTCCCTCAGTGTCCCTTGCCGGCCAGAGGCTTGCAGGAGAGCCTATTGCCTTCTGGCAGTCCCGGATGGTCTGGGGGGAGAAGGAGAGCTAGGTGTTAACAAGGGAATGCAGGGGTTTCAAGAGAGAACAAAAAACCGCCTCAAGGAAATCCTGGCTACCTACCTAGAAGGTGGAGTCTGGGGCCTGGAGGTCTGGAAGTGAGGTGGGGGTCAGAGGTGACCCTCCCTCAGTGTCCCTTGCCGGCCAGAGGCTTGCAGGAGAGCCTATTGCCTTCTGGCAGTCCCGGATGGTCTGGGGGGAGAAGGAGAGCTAGGTGTTAACAAGGGAATGCAGGGGTTTCAAGAGAGAAAAAAAAAACGCCTCAAGGAAATCCTGGCTACCTACCTAAAAGGTGGAGTCTGGGGCCTGGGGGTCTGGAAGTGAGGTGGGGGTCAGAGGTGACCCTCCCTCAGTGTCCCTTGCCGGCCAGAGGCTTGCAGGAGCGCCTATTGCCTTCTGGCAGTCCCGGATGGTCTGGGGGGAGAAGGAGAGCTAGGTGTTAACAAGGGAATGCAGGGGTTTCAAGAGAGAAAAAAAAACCGCCTCAAGGAAATCCTGGCTACCTACCTAGAAGGTGGAGTCTGGGGCCTGGGGGTCTGGAAGTGAGGTGGGGGTCAGAGGTGACCCTCCCTCAGTGTCCCTTGCCGGCCAGAGGCTTGCAGGAGAGCCTATTGCCTTCTGGCAGTCCCGGATGGTCTGGGGGGAGAAGGAGAGCTAGGTGTTAACAAGGGAATGCAGGGGTTTCAAGAGAGAAAAAAAAACCGCCTCAAGGAAATCCTGGCTACCTACCTAGAAGGTGGAGTCTGGGGCCTGGGGGTCTGGAAGTGAGGTGGGGGTCAGAGGTGACCCTCCCTCAGTGTCCCTTGCCGGCCAGAGGCTTGCAGGAGAGCCTATTGCCTTCTGGCAGTCCCGGATGGTCTGGGGGGAGAAGGAGAGCTAGGTGTTAACAAGGGAATGCAGGGGTTTCAAGAGAGAAAAAAAAAACCGCCTCAAGGAAATCCTGGCTACCTACCTAGAAGGTGGAGTCTGGGGCCTGGGGGTCTGGAAGTGAGGTGGGGGTCAGAGGTGACCCTCCCTCAGTGTCCTTTGCCAGCCAGAGGCTTGCAGGAGAGCCTATTGCCTTCTGGCAGTCCCGGATGGTCTGGGGGGAGAAGGAGAGCTAGGTGTTAACAAGGGAATGCAGGGGTTTCAAGAGAGAAAAAAAAAACGCCTCAAGGAAATCCTGGCTACCTACCTAGAAGGTGGAGTCTGGGGCCTGGGGGTCTGGAAGTGAGGTGGGGGTCAGAGGTGACCCTCACTCAGTGTGCCTTGCCGGCCAGAGGCTTGCAGGGGAGCCTATTGCCTTCTGGCAGTCCCGGATGGTCTGGGGGGAGAAGGAGAGCTAGGTGTTAACAAGGGAATGCAGGGGTTTCAAGATAGAAAAAAAAACCGCCTCAAGGAAATCCTGGCTACCTACCTAGAAGGTGGAGTCTGGGGCCTGGGGGTCTGTAAGTGAGGTGGGGGTCAGAGGTGACCCTCCCTCAGTGTCCCTTGCCGGCCAGAGGCTTGCAGGAGAGCCTATTGCCTTCTGGCAGTCCCGGATGGTCTGGGGGGAGAAGGAGAGCTAGGTGTTAACAAGGGAATGCAGGGGTTTCAAGAGAGAAAAAAAAAACCGCCTCAAGGAAATCCTGGCTTCCTACCTAGAAGGTGGAGTCTGGGGCCTGGGGGTCTGGAAGTGAGGTGGGGGTCAGAGGTGACCCTCCCTCAGTGTCCCTTGCCGGCCAGAGGCTTGCAGGAGCGCCTATTGCCGTCTGGCAGTCCTGGATGGTCTGGGGGGAGAAGGAGAGCTAGGTGTTAACAAGGGAATGCAGGGGTTTCAAGAGAGAAAAAAAAACCGCCTCAAGGAAACCCTGGCTACCTACCTAGAAGGTGGAGTCTGGGGCCTGGGGGTCTGGAAGTGAGGTGGGGGTCAGAGGTGACCCTCCCTCAGTGTCCCTTGCCGGCCAGAAGCTTACAGGAGCGCCTATTGCCTTCTGGCAGTCCCGGATGGTCTGGGGGAGAAGGAGAGCTAGATGTTAACAAGGGAATGCAGGGGTTTCAAGAGAGAAAAAATACCGCCTCAAGGAAATCCTGGCTACCTACCTAGAAGGTGGAGTCTGGGGCCTGGGGGTCTGGAAGTGAGGTGGGGGTCAGAGGTGACCCTCCCTAAGTGTCCCTTGCCTGCCAGAGGATTGCAGGAGAGCCTATTGCCTTCTGGCAGTCCCGGATGGTCTGGGGGGAGAAGGAGAGCTAGGTGTTAACAAGGGAATGCAGGGGTTTCAAGAGAGAAAAAAAAAACCGCCTCAAGGAAATCCTGGCTACCTACCTAGAAGGTGGAGTCTGGGGCCTGGGGGTCTGGAAGTGAGGTGGGGGTCAGAGGTGACCCTCCATCAGTGTCCCTTGCCGGCCAGAGGCTTGCAGGAGAGCCTATTGCCTTCTGGCAGTCCCGGATGGTCTGGGGGGAGAAGGAGAGCTAGGTGTTAACAAGGGAATGCAGGTGTTTCAAGAGAGGAAAAAAAACCGCCTCAAGGAAATCCTGGCTACCTACCTAGAAGGTGGAGTCTGGGGCCTGGGTGTCTGGAAGTGAGGTGGGGGTCAGTGGTGACCCTCCCTCAGTGTCCCTTGCCGGCCAGAGGCTTGCAGGAGAGCCTATTGCCTTCTGGCAGTCCCGGATGGTCTGGGGGGAGAAGGAGAGCTAGGTGTTAACAAGGGAATGCAGGGGTTTCAAGAGAGAAAAAAAAACCGCCTCAAGGAAATCCTGGCTACCTACCTAGAAGGTGGAGTCTGGGGCCTGGGGGTCTGGAAGTGAGGTGGGGGTCAGAGGTGACCCTCCCTCAGTGTCCCTTGCCGGCCAGAGGCTTGCAGGAGAGCCTATTGCCTTCTGGCAGTCCCGGATGGTCTGGGGGGAGAAGGAGAGCTAGGTGTTAACAAGGGAATGCAGGGGTTTCAAGAGAGAAAGAAAAACCGCCTCAAGGAAATCCTGGCTACCTACCTAGAAGGTGGAGTCTGGGGCCTGGGGATCTGGAAGTGAGGTGGGGGTCAGAGGTGACCCTCCCTCAGTGTCCCGAGCCAGCCAGAGGCTTGCAGGAGAGCCTATTGCCTTCTGGCAGTCCCGGATGGTCTGGGGGGGAGAAGGAGAGCTACGTGTTATCAAGGGAATGCAGGGGTTTCAAGAGAGAAAAAAAAACCGCCTCAAGGAAATCCTGGCTACCTACCTAGAAGGTGGAGTCTGGGGCCTGGGGGTCTGGAAGTGAGGTGGGGGTCAGAGGTGACCCTCCCTCAGTGTCCCTTGCCAGCCAGAGGCTTGCAGGAGAGCCTATTGCCTTCTGGCAGTCCCGGATGGTCTGGGGGGAGAAGGAGAGGTACGTGTTATCAAGGGAATGCAGGGGTTTCAAGAGAGAAAAAAAAACCGCCTCAAGGAAATCCTGGCTACCTACCTAGAAGGTGGAGTCTGGGGCCTGGGGGTCTGGAAGTGAGGTGGGGGTCAGAGGTGACCCTCCCTCAGTGTCCCTTGCCGGCCAGAGGCTTGCAGGAGAGCCTATTGCCTTCTGGCAGTCCCGGATTGTCTGGGGGGAGAAGGAGAGCTAGGTGTTAACAAGGGAATGCAGGGGTTTCAAGAGAGAAAAAAAAAACCGCCTCAAGGAAATCCTGGCTACCTACCTAGAAGGTGGAGTCTGGGGCCTGGGGGTCTGGAAGTGAGGTGGGGGTCAGAGGTGACCCTCCCTCAGTGTCCCTGGACGGCCAGAGACTTGCAGGAGAGCCTATTGCCTTCTGGCAGTCCCGGATGGTCTGGGGGGAGAAGGAGAGCTAGGTGTTAACAAGGGAATGCAGGGGTTTCAAGAGAGAAAGTAAAACCGCCTCAAGGAAATCCTGGCTACCTACCTAGAAGGTGGAGTCTGGGGCCTGGGGGTCTGGAAGTGAGGTGGGGGTCAGAGGTGACCCTCCCTCAGTGTCCCTTGACGGCCAGAGGCTTGCAGGAGAGCCTATTGCCTTCTGGCAGTCCCGGATGGTCTGGGGGGAGAAGGAGAGCTAAGTGTTAACAAGGGAATGCAGGGGTTTCAAGAGAGAAAAAAAAACCGCCTCAAGGAAATCCTGGCTACCTACCTAGAAGGTGGAGTCTGGGGCCTGGGGGTCTGGAAGTGAGGTGGGGTTCGGAGGTGACACTCCCTCAGTGTCCCTTGCCGGCCAGAGGCTTGCAGGAGAGCCTATTGCCTTCTGGCAGTCCCGGATGGTCTGGGGGGAGAAGGAGAGCTAGGTGTTAACAAGGGAATGCAGGGGTTTCAAGAGAGAACAAAAAACCGCCTCAAGGAAATCCTGGCTACCTACCTAGAAGGTGGAGTCTGGGGCCTGGAGGTCTGGAAGTGAGGTGGGGGTCAGAGGTGACCCTCCCTCAGTGTCCCTTGCCGGCCAGAGGCTTGCAGGAGAGCCTATTGCCTTCTGGCAGTCCCGGATGGTCTGGGGGGAGAAGGAGAGCTAGGTGTTAACAAGGGAATGCAGGGGTTTCAAGAGAGAAAAAAAAAACGCCTCAAGGAAATCCTGGCTACCTACCTAAAAGGTGGAGTCTGGGGCCTGGGGGTCTGGAAGTGAGGTGGGGGTCAGAGGTGACCCTCCCTCAGTGTCCCTTGCCGGCCAGAGGCTTGCAGGAGCGCCTATTGCCTTCTGGCAGTCCCGGATGGTCTGGGGGGAGAAGGAGAGCTAGGTGTTAACAAGGGAATGCAGGGGTTTCAAGAGAGAAAAAAAAAACGCCTCAAGGAAATCCTGGCTACCTACCTAGAAGGTGGAGTCTGGGGCCTGGGGGTCTGGAAGTGAGGTGGGGGTCAGAGGTGACCCTCCCTCAGTGTCCCTTGCCGGCCAGAGGCTTGCAGGAGAGCCTATTGCCTTCTGGCAGTCCCGGATGGTCTGGGGGGAGAAGGAGAGCTAGGTGTTAACAAGGGAATGCAGGGGTTTCAAGAGAGAAAAAAAAAACGCCTCAAGGAAATCCTGGCTACCTACCTAGAAGGTGGAGTCTGGGGCCTGGGGGTCTGGAAGTGAGGTGGGGGTCAGAGGTGACCCTCCCTCAGTGTCCCTTGCCGGCCAGAGGCTTGCAGGAGAGCCTATTGCCTTCTGGCAGTCCCGGATGGTCTGGGGGGAGAAGGAGAGCTAGGTGTTAACAAGGGAATGCAGGGATTTCAAGAGAGAAAAAAAAAACCGCCTCAAGGAAATCCTGGCTACCTACCTAGAAGGTGGAGTCTGGGGCCTGGGGGTCTGGAAGTGAGGTGGGGGTCAGAGGTGACCCTCCCTCAGTGTCCTTTGCCAGCCAGAGGCTTGCAGGAGAGCCTATTGCCTTCTGGCAGTCCCGGATGGTCTGGGGGGAGAAGGAGAGCTAGGTGTTAACAAGGGAATGCAGGGGTTTCAAGAGAGAAAAAAAAAACGCCTCAAGGAAATCCTGGCTACCTACCTAGAAGGTGGAGTCTGGGGCCTGGGGGTCTGGAAGTGAGGTGGGGGTCAGAGGTGACCCTCACTCAGTGTGCCTTGCCGGCCAGAGGCTTGCAGGGGAGCCTATTGCCTTCTGGCAGTCCCGGATGGTCTGGGGGGAGAAGGAGAGCTAGGTGTTAACAAGGGAATGCAGGGGTTTCAAGAGAGAAAAAAAAACCGCCTCAAGGAAATCCTGGCTACCTACCTAGAAGGTGGAGTCTGGGGCCTGGGGGTCTGGAAGTGAGGTGGGGGTCAGAGGTGACCCTCCCTCAGTGTCCCTTGCCGGCCAGAGGCTTGCAGGAGAGCCTATTGCCTTCTGGCAGTCCCGGATGGTCTGGGGGGAGAAGGAGAGCTAGGTGTTAACAAGGGAATGCAGGGGTTTCAAGAGAGAAAAAAAAAACCGCCTCAAGGAAATCCTGGCTACCTACCTAGAAGGTGGAGTCTGGGGCCTGGGGGTCTGGAAGTGAGGTGGGGGTCAGAGGTGACCCTCCATCAGTGTCCCTTGCCGGCCAGAGGCTTGCAGGAGAGCCTATTGCCTTCTGGCAGTCCCGGATGGTCTGGGGGGAGAAGGAGAGCTAGGTGTTAACAAGGGAATGCAGGTGTTTCAAGAGAGGAAAAAAAACCGCCTCAAGGAAATCCTGGCTACCTACCTAGAAGGTGGAGTCTGGGGCCTGGGTGTCTGGAAGTGAGGTGGGGGTCAGTGGTGACCCTCCCTCAGTGTCCCTTGCCGGCCAGAGGCTTGCAGGAGAGCCTATTGCCTTCTGGCAGTCCCGGATGGTCTGGGGGGAGAAGGAGAGCTAGGTGTTAACAAGGGAATGCAGCGGTTTCAAGAGAGAAAAAAAAACCGCCTCAAGGAAATCCTGGCTACCTACCTAGAAGGTGGAGTCTGGGGCCTGGGGGTCTGGAAGTGAGGTGGGGGTCAGAGGTGACCCTCCCTCAGTGTCCCTTGCCGGCCAGAGGCTTGCAGGAGAGCCTATTGCCTTCTGGCAGTCCCGGATGGTCTGGGGGGAGAAGGAGAGCTAGGTGTTAACAAGGGAATGCAGGGGTTTCAAGAGAGAAAGAAAAACCGCCTCAAGGAAATCCTGGCTACCTACCTAGAAGGTGGAGTCTGGGGCCTGGGGATCTGGAAGTGAGGTGGGGGTCAGAGGTGACCCTCCCTCAGTGTCCCTTGCCAGCCAGAGGCTTGCAGGAGAGCCTATTGCCTTCTGGCAGTCCCGGATGGTCTGGGGGGGAGAAGGAGAGCTACGTGTTATCAAGGGAATGCAGGGGTTTCAAGAGAGAAAAAAAAACCGCCTCAAGGAAATCCTGGCTACCTACCTAGAAGGTGGAGTCTGGGGCCTGGGGGTCTGGAAGTGAGGTGGGGGTCAGAGGTGACCCTCCCTCAGTGTCCCTTGCCAGCCAGAGGCTTGCAGGAGAGCCTATTGCCTTCTGGCAGTCCCGGATGGTCTGGGGGGAGAAGGAGAGCTACGTGTTATCAAGGGAATGCAGGGGTTTCAAGAGAGAAAAAAAAACCGCCTCAAGGAAATCCTGGCTACCTACCTAGAAGGTGGAGTCTGGGGCCTGGGGGTCTGGAAGTGAAGTGGGGGTCAGAGGTGACCCTCCCTCAGTGTCCCTTGCCGGCCAGAGGCTTGCAGGAGAGCCTATTGCCTTCTGGCAGTCCCGGATTGTCTGGGGGGAGAAGGAGAGCTAGGTGTTAACAAGGGAATGCAGGGGTTTCAAGAGAGAAAAAAAAACCGCCTCAAGGAAATCCTGGCTACCTACCTAGAAGGTGGAGTCTGGGGCCTTGGGGTCTGGAAGTGAGGTGGGGGTCAGAGGTGACCCTCCCTCAGTGTCCCTGGACGGCCAGAGGCTTGCAGGAGAGCCTATTGCCTTCTGGCAGTCCCGGATGGTCTGGGGGGAGAAGGAGAGCTAGGTGTTAACAAGGGAATGCAGGGGTTTCAAGAGAGAAAGAAAAACCGCCTCAAGGAAATCCTGGCTACCTACCTAGAAGGTGGAGTCTGGGGCCTGGGGGTCTGGAAGTGAGGTGGGGGTCAGAGGTGACCCTCCCTCAGTGTCCCTTGACGGCCAGAGGCTTGCAGGAGAGCCTATTGCCTTCTGGCAGTCCCGGATGGTCTGGGGGGAGAAGGAGAGCTAGGTGTTAACAAGGGAATGCAGGGGTTTCAAGAGAGAAAAAAAAACCGCCTAAAGGAAATCCTGGCTACCTACCTAGAAGGTGGAGTCTGGGGCCTGGGGGTCTGGAAGTGAGGTGGGGTTCGGAGGTGACACTCCCTCAGTGTCCCTTGCCGGCCAGAGGCTTGCAGGAGAGCCTATTGCCTTCTGGCAGTCCCGGATGGTCTGGGGGGAGAAGGAGAGCTAGGTGTTAACAAGGGAATGCAGGGGTTTCAAGAGAGAACAAAAAACCGCCTCAAGGAAATCCTGGCTACCTACCTAGAAGGTGGAGTCTGGGGCCTGGAGGTCTGGAAGTGAGGTGGGGGTCAGAGGTGACCCTCCCTCAGTGTCCCTTGCCGGCCAGAGGCTTGCAGGAGAGCCTATTGCCTTCTGGCAGTCCCGGATGGTCTGGGGGGAGAAGGAGAGCTAGGTGTTAACAAGGGAATGCAGGGGTTTCAAGAGACAAAAAAAAAAACGCCTCAAGGAAATCCTGGCTACCTACCTAGAAGGTGGAGTCTGGGGCCTGGGGGTCTGGAAGTGAGGTGGGGGTCAGAGGTGACCCTCCCTCAGTGTCCCTTGCCGGCCAGAGGCTTGCAGGAGAGCCTATTGCATTCTGGCAGTCCCGGATGGTCTGGGGGGAGAAGGAGAGCTAGGTGTTAACAAGGGAATGCAGGGGTTTCAAGAGAGAAAAAAAAAACCGCCTCAAGGAAATCCTGGCTTCCTACCTAGAAGGTGGAGTCTGGGGCCTGGGGGTCTGGAAGTGAGGTGGGGGTCAGAGGTGACCCTCCCTCAGTGTCCCTTGCCGGCCAGAGGCTTGCAGGAGCGCCTATTGCCGTCTGGCAGTCCTGGATGGTCTGGGGGGAGGAGAGCTAGGTGTTAACAAGGGAATGCAGGGGTTTCAAGAGAGAAAAAAAAACCGCCTCAAGGAAACCCTGGCTACCTACCTAGAAGGTGGAGTCTGGGGCCTGGGGGTCTGGAAGTGAGGTGGGGGTCAGAGGTGACCCTCCCTCAGTGTCCCTTGCCGGCCAGAAGCTTACAGGAGCGCCTATTGCCTTCTGGCAGTCCCGGATGGTCTGGGGGAGAAGGAGAGCTAGATGTTAACAAGGGAATGCAGGGGTTTCAAGAGAGAAAAAATACCGCCTCAAGGAAATCCTGGCTACCTACCTAGAAGGTGGAGTCTGGGGCCTGGGGGTCTGGAAGTGAGGTGGGGGTCAGAGGTGACCCTCCCTAAGTGTCCCTTGCCTGCCAGAGGATTGCAGGAGAGCCTATTGCCTTCTGGCAGTCCCGGATGGTCTGGGGGGAGAAGGAGAGCTAGGTGTTAACAAGGGAATGCAGGGGTTTCAAGAGAGAAAAAAAAAACCGCCTCAAGGAAATCCTGGCTACCTACCTAGAAGGTGGAGTCTGGGGCCTGGGGGTCTGGAAGTGAGGTGGGGGTCAGAGGTGACCCTCCATCAGTGTCCCTTGCCGGCCAGAGGCTTGCAGGAGAGCCTATTGCCTTCTGGCAGTCCCGGATGGTCTGGGGGGAGAAGGAGAGCTAGGTGTTAACAAGGGAATGCAGGTGTTTCAAGAGAGGAAAAAAAACCGCCTCAAGGAAATCCTGGCTACCTACCTAGAAGGTGGAGTCTGGGGCCTGGGTGTCTGGAAGTGAGGTGGGGGTCAGTGGTGACCCTCCCTCAGTGTCCCTTGCCGGCCAGAGGCTTGCAGGAGAGCCTATTGCCTTCTGGCAGTCCCGGATGGTCTGGGGGGAGAAGGAGAGCTAGGTGTTAACAAGGGAATGCAGCGGTTTCAAGAGAGAAAAAAAAACCGCCTCAAGGAAATCCTGGCTACCTACCTAGAAGGTGGAGTCTGGGGCCTGGGGGTCTGGAAGTGAGGTGGGGGTCAGACGTGACCCTCCCTCAGTGTCCCTTGCCGGCCAGAGGCTTGCAGGAGAGCCTATTGCCTTCTGGCAGTCCCGGATGGTCTGGGGGGAGAAGGAGAGCTAGGTGTTAACAAGGGAATGCAGGGGTTTCAAGAGAGAAAGAAAAACCGCCACAAGGAAATCCTGGCTACCTACCTAGAATGTGGAGTCTGGGGCCTGGGGATCTGGAAGTGAGGTGGGGGTCAGAGGTGACCCTCCCTCAGTGTCCCTTGCCAGCCAGAGGCTTGCAGGAGAGCCTATTGCCTTCTGGCAGTCCCGGATGGTCTGGGGGGAGAAGGAGAGCTACGTGTTATCAAGGGAATGCAGGGGTTTCAAGAGAGAAAAAAAAACCGCCTCAAGGAAATCCTGGCTACCTACCTAGAAGGTGGAGTCTGGGGCCTGGGGGTCTGGAAGTGAGTTGGGGGTCAGAGGTGACCCTCCCTCAGTGTCCCTTGCCGGCCAGAGGCTTGCAGGAGAGCCTATTGCCTTCTGGCAGTCCCGGATGGTCTGGGGGGAGAAGGAGAGCTAGGTGTTAACAAGGGAATGCAGGGGTTTCAAGAGAGAAAAAAAAACCGCCTCAAGGAAATCCTGGCTACCTACCTAGAAGGTGGAGTCTGGGGCCTGGGGGTCTGGAAGTGAGGTGGGGGTCAGAGGTGACCCTCCCTCAGTGTCCCTTGCCGGCCAGAGGCTTGCAGGAGAGCCTATTGCCTTCTGGCAGTCCCGGATGGTCTGGGAGGAGAAGGAGAGCTAGGTGTTAACAAGGGAATGCAGAGGTTTCAAGAGAGAAAAAAAAACCGCCTCAAGGAAATCCTGGCTACCTACCTAGAAGGTGGAGTCTGGGGCCTGGGGGTCTGGAAGTGAGGTGGGGGTCAGAGGTGACCCTCCCTCAGTGTCCCTTGCCGGCAAGAGGCTTGCAGGAGAGCCTATTGCCTTCTGGCAGTCCCGGATGGTCTGGGGGGAGAAGGAGAGCTAGGTGTTAACAAGGGAATGCAGGGGTTTCAAGAGAGAAAAAAAAACCGCCTCAAGGAAATCCTGGCTTCCTACCTAGAAGGTGGGGTCTGGGGCCTGGGGGTCTGGAAGTGAGGTGGGGGTCAGAGGTGACCCTCCCTCAGTGTCCCTTGCCGGCCAGAGGCTTGCAGGAGAGCCTATTGCCTTCTGGCAGTCCCGGAAGGTCTGGGGGGAGAAGGAGTGTTAGGTGTTAACAAGGGAATGCAGGGGTTTCAAGAGAGAAAAAAAAAACCGCCTCAAGGAAATCCTGGCTACCTACCTAGAAGGTGGAGTCTGGGGCCTGGGGGTCTGGAAGTGAGGTGGGGGTCAGAGGTGCCCCTCCCTCAGTGTCCCTTGCCGGCCAGAGGCTTGCAGGAGAGCCTATTGCTTTCTGGCAGTCCGGGATGGTCTGGGGGGAGAAGGAGAGCTAGGTGTTAACAAGCGAATGCAGGGGTTTCAAGAGAGAAAGAAAAACCGCCTCAAGGAAATCCTGGCTACCTACCTAGAAGGTGGAGTCTGGGGCCTGGGGGTCTGGAATTGAGGTGGGGGTCAGTGGTGACCCTCCCTCAGTGTCCCTTGCCGGCCAGAGGCTTGCAGGAGAGCCTATTGCCTTCTGGCAGTCCCGGATGGTCTGGGGGGAGAAGGAGAGCTAGGTGTTAACAAGGGAATGCAGGGGTTTCAAGAGAGAAAAAAAAAAACGCCTCAAGGAAATCCTGGCTACCTACCTAGAAGGTGGAGTCTGGGGCCTCGGGGTCTGGAAGTGAGGTGGGGGTCAGAGGTGACCCTCCCTCAGTGTCCCTTGCCGGCCAGAGGCTTGCAGGAGAGCCTATTGCCTTCTGGCAGTCCCGGATGGTCTGGGGGGAGAAGGAGAGCTAGGTGTTAACAAGGGAATGCAGGGGTTTCAAGAGAGAAAGAAAAACCGCCTCAAGGAAATCCTGGCTACCTACCTAGAAGGTGGAGTCTGGGGCCTGGGGGTCTGGAAGTGAGGTGGGGGTCAGAGGTGACCCTCCCTCAGTGTCCCTTGCCAGCCAGAGGCTTGCAGGAGAGCCTATTGCCTTCTGGCAGTCCCGGATGGTCTGGGGGGAGAAGGAGAGCTAGGTGTTATCAAGGGAATGCAGGGGTTTCAAGAGAGAAAAAAAAACCGCCTCAAGGAAATCCTGGCTACCTACCTAGAAGGTGGAGTCTGGGGCCTGGGGGTCTGGAAGTGAGGTGGGGGTCAGAGGTGACCCTCCCTCAGTGTCCCTTGCCGTCCAGAGGCTTGCAGGAGATCCTACTGCCTTCTGGCAGTCCCGGATGGTCTTGGGGGAGAAGGAGAGCTAGGTGTTAACAAGGGAATGCAGGGGTTTCAAGAGAGAAAAAAAAAAACCGCCTCAAGGAAATCCTGGCTACCTACCTAGAAGGTGGAGTCTGGGGCCTGGGGGTCTGGAAGTGAGGTGGGGGTCAGTGGTGACCCTCCCCCAGTGTCCCTTGCCGGCCAGAGGCTTGCAGGAGAGCCTATTGCCTTCTGGCAGTCCCGGATGGTCTGGGGGGAGAAGGAGAGCTAGGTGTTAACAAGGGAATGCAGGGGTTTCAAGAGAGAAAAAAAAACCGCCTCAAGGAAATCCTGGCTACCTACCTAGAAGGTGGAGTCTGGGGCCTGGGGGTCTGGAAGTGAGGTGGGGGTCAGAGGTGACCCTCCCTCAGTGTCCCTTGCCGGCCAGAGGCTTGCAGGAGAGCCTATTGCCTTCTGGCAGTCCCGGATAGTCTGGGGGGAGAAGGAGAGCTAGGTGTTAACAAGGGAATGCAGGGGTTTCAAGAGAGAAAGAAAAACCGCCTCAAGGAAATCCTGGTTACCTACCTAGAAGGTGGAGTCTGGGGCCTGGGGGTCTGGAAGTGAGGTGGGGGTCAGAGGTGACCCTCCCTCAGTGTCCCTTGCCAGCCAGAGGCTTGCAGGAGGGCCTATTGCCTTCTGGCAGTCCCGGATGGTCTGGGGGGAGAAGGAGAGCTACGTGTTATCAAGGGAATGCAGGGGTTTCAAGAGAGAAAAAAAAACCGCCTCAAGGAAATCCTGGCTACCTACCTAGAAGGTGGAGTCTGGGGCCTGGGGGTCTGGAAGTGAGGTGGGGGTCAGAGGTGACCCTCCCTCAGTGTCCCTTGCCGGCCAGAGGCTTGCAGGAGAGCCTATTGCCTTCTGGCAGTCCCGGATGGTCTGGGGGGAGAAGGAGAGCTAGGTGTTAACAAGGGAATGCAGGGGTTTCAAGAGAGAAAAAAAAACCGCCTCAAGGAAATCCTGGCTACCTACCTAGAAGGTGGAGTCTGGGGCCTGGGGGTCTGGAAGTGAGGTGGGGGTCAGAGGTGACCCTCCCTCAGTGTCCCTTGCCGGCCAGAGGCTTGCAGGAGAGCCTATTGCCTTCTGGCAGTCCCGGATGGTCTGGGGGGAGAAGGAGAGCTAGGTGTTAACAAGGGAATGCAGGGGTTTCAAGAGAGAAAAAAAAAACCGCCTCAAGGAAATCCTGGCTACCTACCTAGAAGGTGGAGTCTGGGGCCTGGGCGTCTGGAAGTGAGGTGGGGGTCAGAGGTGACCGTCCGTCAGTGTCCCTTGCCGGCCAGAGACTTGCAGGAGAGCCTATTGCCTTCTGGCAGTCCCGGATGGTCTGGGGGGAGAAGGAGAGCTAGGTGTTAACAAGGCAATGCAGGGGTTTCAAGAGAGAAAAAAAAAACCCCTCAAGGAAATCCTGGCTACCTACCTAGAAGGTGGAGTCTGGGGCCTGGGGGTCTGGAAGTGAGGTGGGGGTCAGAGGTGACCCTCCCTCAGTGTCCCTTGCCGGCCAGAGGCTTGCAGGAGAGCCTATTGCCTTCTGGCAGTCCCGGATGGTCTGGGGGGAGAAGGAGAGCTAGGTGTTAACAAGGGAATGCAGGGGTTTCAAGAGAGAAAAAAAAAAACGCCTCAAGGAAACCCTGGCTACCTACCTAGAAGGTGGAGTCTGGGGCCTGGGGGTCTGGAAGTGAGGTGGGGGTCAGAGGTGACCCTCCCTCAGTGTCCCTTGCCGGCCAGAGGATTGCAGGAGAGCCTATTGCCTTCTGGCAGTCCCGGACGGTCTGGGGGGAGAAGGAGAGCTAGGTGTTAACAAGGGAATGCAGGGGTTTCAAGAGAGAAAAAAAAAACCGCCTCAAGGAAATCCTGGCTACCTACCTAGAAGGTGGAGTCTGGGGCCTGGGGGTCTGTAAGTGAGGTGGGGGTCAGAGGTGACCCTCCCTCAGTGTCCCTTGCCGGCCAGAGGCTTGCAGGAGAGCCTATTGCCTTCTGGCAGTCCCGGATGGTCTGGGGGGAGAAGGAGAGCTAGGTGTTAACAAGGGAATGCAGGGGTTTCAAGAGAGAAAAAAAAACCGCCTCAAGGAAACCCTGGCTACCTACCTAGAAGGTGGAGTCTGGGGCCTGGGGGTCTGGAAGTGAGGTGGGGGTCAGAGGTGACCCTCCCTCAGTGTCCCTTGCCGGCCAGAAGCTTACAGGAGCGCCTATTGCCTTCTGGCAGTCCCGGATGGTCTGGGGGAGAAGGAGAGCTAGATGTTAACAAGGGAATGCAGGGGTTTCAAGAGAGAAAAAAATACCGCCTCAAGGAAATCCTGGCTACCTACCTAGAAGGTGGAGTCTGGGGCCTGGGGGTCTGGAAGTGAGGTGGGGGTCAGAGGTGACCCTCCCTAAGTGTCCCTTGCCTGCCAGAGGATTGCAGGAGAGCTTATTGCCTTCTGGCAGTCCCGGATGGTCTGGGGGGAGAAGGAGAGCTAGGTGTTAACAAGGGAATGCAGGGGTTTCAAGAGAGAAAAAAAAAACCGCCTCAAGGAAATCCTGGCTACCTACCTAGAAGGTGGAGTCTGGGGCCTGGGGGTCTGGAAGTGAGGTGGGGGTCAGAGGTGACCCTCCATCAGTGTCCCTTGCCGGCCAGAGGCTTGCAGGAGAGCCTATTGCCTTCTGGCAGTCCCGGATGGTCTGGGGGGAGAAGGAGAGCTAGGTGTTAACAAGGGAATGCAGGTGTTTCAAGAGAGGAAAAAAAAACCGCCTCAAGGAAATCCTGGCTACCTACCTAGAAGGTGGAGTCTGGGGCCTGGGTGTCTGGAAGTGAGGTGGGGGTCAGTGGTGACCCTCCCTCAGTGTCCCTTGCCGGCCAGAGGCTTGCAGGAGAGCCTATTGCCTTCTGGCAGTCCCGGATGGTCTGGGGGGAGAAGGAGAGCTAGGTGTTAAGAAGGGAATGCAGCGGTTTCAAGAGAGAAAAAAAAACCGCCTCAAGGAAATCCTGGCTACCTACCTAGAAGGTGGAGTCTGGGGCCTGGGGGTCTGGAAGTGAGGTGGGGGTCAGAGGTGACCCTCCCTCAGTGTCCCTTGCCGGCCAGAGGCTTGCAGGAGAGCCTATTGCCTTCTGGCAGTCCCGGATGGTCTGGGGGGAGAAGGAGAGCTAGGTGTTAACAAGGGAATGCAGGGGTTTCAAGAGAGAAAGAAAAACCGCCACAAGGAAATCCTGGCTACCTACCTAGAAGGTGGAGTCTGGGGCCTGGGGATCTGGAAGTCAGGTGGGGGTCAGAGGTGACCCTCCCTCAGTGTCCCTTGCCAGCCAGAGGCTTGCAGGAGAGCCTATTGCCTTCTGGCAGTCCCGGATGGTCTGGGGGGAGAAGGAGAGCTACGTGTTATCAAGGGAATGCAGGGGTTTCAAGAGAGAAAAAAAAACCGCCTCAAGGAAATCCTGGCTACCTACCTAGAAGGTGGAGTCTGGGGCCTGGGGGTCTGGAAGTGAGTTGGGGGTCAGAGGTGACCCTCCCTCAGTGTCCCTTGCCGGCCAGAGGCTTGCAGGAGAGCCTATTGCCTTCTGGCAGTCCCGGATGGTCTGGGGGGAGAAGGAGAGCTAGGTGTTAACAAGGGAATGCAGGGGTTTCAAGAGAGAAAAAAAAACCGCCTCAAGGAAATCCTGGCTACCTACCTAGAAGGTGGAGTCTGGGGCCTGGGGGTCTGGAAGTGAGGTGGGGGTCAGAGGTGACCCTCCCTCAGTGTCCCTTGCCGGCCAGAGGCTTGCAGGAGAGCCTATTGCCTTCTGGCAGTCCCGGATGGTCTGGGAGGAGAAGGAGAGCTAGGTGTTAACAAGGGAATGCAGAGGTTTCAAGAGAGAAAAAAAAAACCGCCTCAAGGAAATCCTGGCTACCTACCTAGAAGGTGGAGTCTGGGGCCTGGGGGTCTGGAAGTGAGGTGGGGGTCAGAGGTGACCCTCCCTCAGTGTCCCTTGCCGGCAAGAGGCTTGCAGGAGAGCCTATTGCCTTCTGGCAGTCCCGGATGGTCTGGGGGGAGAAGGAGAGCTAGGTGTTAACAAGGGAATGCAGGGGTTTCAAGAGAGAAAAAAAAACCGCCTCAAGGAAATCCTGGCTACCTACCTAGAAGGTGGGGTCTGGGGCCTGGGGGTCTGGAAGTGAGGTGGGGGTCAGAGGTGACCCTCCCTCAGTGTCCCTTGCCGGCCAGAGGCTTGCAGGAGAGCCTATTGCCTTCTGGCAGTCCCGGAAGGTCTGGGGGGAGAAGGAGTGTTAGGTGTTAACAAGGGAATGCAGGGGTTTCAAGAGAGAAAAAAAAAAACCGCCTCAAGGAAATCCTGGCTACCTACCTAGAAGGTGGAGTCTGGGGCCTGGGGGTCTGGAAGTGAGGTGGGGGTCAGAGGTGCCCCTCCCTCAGTGTCCCTTGCCGGCCAGAGGCTTGCAGGAGAGCCTATTGCTTTCTGGCAGTCCGGGATGGTCTGGGGGGAGAAGGAGAGCTAGGTGTTAACAAGCGAATGCAGGGGTTTCAAGAGAGAAAGAAAAACCGCCTCAAGGAAATCCTGGCTACCTACCTAGAAGGTGGAGTCTGGGGCCTGGGGGTCTGGAAGTGAGGTGGGGGTCAGTGGTGACCCTCCCTCAGTGTCCCTTGCCGGCCAGAGGCTTGCAGGAGAGCCTATTGCCTTCTGGCAGTCCCGGATGGTCTGGGGGGAGAAGGAGAGCTAGGTGTTAACAAGGGAATGCAGGGGTTTCAAGAGAGAAAAAAAAAACGCCTCAAGGAAATCCTGGCTACCTACCTAGAAGGTGGAGTCTGGGGCCTCGGGGTCTGGAAGTGAGGTGGGGGTCAGAGGTGACCCTCCCTCAGTGTCCCTTGCCGGCCAGAGGCTTGCAGGAGAGCCTATTGCCTTCTGGCAGTCCCGGATGGTCTGGGGGGAGAAGGAGAGCTAGGTGTTAACAAGGGAATGCAGGGGTTTCAAGAGAGAAAGAAAAACCGCCTCAAGGAAATCCTGGCTACCTACCTAGAAGGTGGAGTCTGGGGCCTGGGGGTCTGGAAGTGAGGTGGGGGTCAGAGGTGACCCTCCCTCAGTGTCCCTTGCCAGCCAGAGGCTTGCAGGAGAGCCTATTGCCTTCTGGCAGTCCCGGATGGTCTGGGGGGAGAAGGAGAGCTAGGTGTTATCAAGGGAATGCAGGGGTTTCAAGAGAGAAAAAAAAACCGCCTCAAGGAAATCCTGGCTACCTACCTAGAAGGTGGAGTCTGGGGCCTGGGGGTCTGGAAGTGAGGTGGGGGTCAGAGGTGACCCTCCCTCAGTGTCCCTTGCCGTCCAGAGGCTTGCAGGAGATCCTACTGCCTTCTGGCAGTCCCGGATGGTCTTGGGGGAGAAGGAGAGCTAGGTGTTAACAAGGGAATGCAGGGGTTTCAAGAGAGAAAAAAAAAACCGCCTCAAGGAAATCCTGGCTACCTACCTAGAAGGTGGAGTCTGGGGCCTGGGGGTCTGAAAGTGAGGTGGGGGTCAGAGGTGACCCTCCCTCAGTGTCCCTTGCCGGCCAGAGGCTTGCAGGAGAGCCTATTGCCTTCTGGCAGTCCCGGATGGTCTGGGGGGAGAAGGAGAGCTTGGTGTTAACAAGGGAATGCAGGAGTTTCAAGAGAGAAAAAAAAACCGCCTCAAGGAAATCCTGGCTACCTACCTAGAAGGTGGAGTCTGGGGCCTGGGGGTCTGGAAGTGAGGTGGGGGTCAGTGGTGACCCTCCCCCAGTGTCCCTTGCCGGCCAGAGGCTTGCAGGAGAGCCTATTGCCTTCTGGCAGTCCCGGATGGTCTGGGGGGAGAAGGAGAGCTAGGTGTTAACAAGGGAATGCAGGGGTTTCAAGAGAGAAAAAAAAACCGCCTCAAGGAAATCCTGGCTACCTACCTAGAAGGTGGAGTCTGGGGCCTGGGGGTCTGGAAGTGAGGTGGGGGTCAGAGGTGACCCTCCCTCAGTGTCCCTTACCGGCCAGAGGCTTGCAGGAGAGCCTATTGCCTTCTGGCAGTCCCGGATAGTCTGGGGGGAGAAGGAGAGCTAGGTGTTAACAAGGGAATGCAGGGGTTTCAAGAGAGAAAGAAAAACCGCCTCAAGGAAATCCTGGTTACCTACCTAGAAGGTGGAGTCTGGGGCCTGGGGGTCTGGAAGTGAGGTGGGGGTCAGAGGTGACCCTCCCTCAGTGTCCCTTGCCAGCCAGAGGCTTGCAGGAGGGCCTATTGCCTTCTGGCAGTCCCGGATGGTCTGGGGGGAGAAGGAGAGCTACGTGTTATCAAGGGAATGCAGGGGTTTCAAGAGAGAAAAAAAAACCGCCTCAAGGAAATCCTGGCTACCTACCTAGAAGGTGGAGTCTGGGGCCTGGGGGTCTGGAAGTGAGGTGGGGGTCAGAGGTGACCCTCCCTCAGTGTCCCTTGCCGGCCAGAGGCTTGCAGGAGAGCCTATTGCCTTCTGGCAGTCCCGGATGGTCTGGGGGGAGAAGGAGAGCTAGGTGTTAACAAGGGAATGCAGGGGTTTCAAGAGAGAAAAAAAAACCGCCTCAAGGAAATCCTGGCTACCTACCTAGAAGGTGGAGTCTGGGGCCTGGGGGTCTGGAAGTGAGGTGGGGGTCAGAGGTGACCCTCCCTCAGTGTCCCTTGCCGGCCAGAGGCTTGCAGGAGAGCCTATTGCCTTCTGGCAGTCCCGGATGGTCTGGGGGGAGAAGGAGAGCTAGGTGTTAACAAGGGAATGCAGGGGTTTCAAGAGAGAAAAAAAAACCGCCTCAAGGAAATCCTGGCTACCTACCTAGAAGGTGGAGTCTGGGGCCTGGGCGTCTGGAAGTGAGGTGGGGGTCAGAGGTGACCGTCCGTCAGTGTCCCTTGCCGGCCAGAGACTTGCAGGAGAGCCTATTGCCTTCTGGCAGTCCCGGATGGTCTGGGGGGAGAAGGAGAGCTAGGTGTTAACAAGGCAATGCAGGGGTTTCAAGAGAGAAAAAAAAAACCCCTCAAGGAAATCCTGGCTACCTACCTAGAAGGTGGAGTCTGGGGCCTGGGGGTCTGGAAGTGAGGTGGGGGTCAGAGGTGACCCTCCCTCAGTGTCCCTTGCCGGCCAGAGGCTTGCAGGAGAGCCTATTGCCTTCTGGCAGTCCCGGATGGTCTGGGGGGAGAAGGAGAGCTAGGTGTTAACAAGGGAATGCAGGGGTTTCAAGAGAGAAAAAAAAAAACGCCTCAAGGAAACCCTGGCTACCTACCTAGAAGGTGGAGTCTGGGGCCTGGGGGTCTGGAAGTGAGGTGGGGGTCAGAGGTGACCCTCCCTCAGTGTCCCTTGCCGGCCAGAGGATTGCAGGAGAGCCTATTGCCTTCTGGCAGTCCCGGACGGTCTGGGGGGAGAAGGAGAGCTAGGTGTTAACAAGGGAATGCAGGGGTTTCAAGAGAGAAAAAAAAACCGCCTCAAGGAAATCCTGGCTACCTACCTAGAAGGTGGAGTCTGGGGCCTGGGGGTCTGTAAGTGAGGTGGGGGTCAGAGGTGACAATCCCTCAGTGTCCCTTGCCGGCCAGAGGCTTGCAGGAGAGCCTATTGCCTTCTGGCAGTCCCGGATGGTCTGGGGGGAGAAGGAGAGCTAGGTGTTAACAAGGGAATGCAGGGGTTTCAAGAGAGAAAAAAAAACCGCCTCAAGGAAATCCTGGCTACCTACCTAGAAGGTGGAGTCTGGGGCCTGGGGGTCTGGAAGTGAGGTGGGGGTCAGAGGTGACCCTCCCTCAGTGTCCCTTGCCAGCCAGAGGCTTGCAGAAGAGCCTATTGCCTTCTGGCAGTCCCGGATGGTCTGGGGGGAGAAGGAGAGCTAGGTGTTAACAAGGGAATGCAGGGGTTTCAAGAGAGAAAAAAAAACCGCCTCAAGGAAATCCTGGCTACCTACCTAGAAGGTGGAGTCTGGGGCCTGGGGGTCTGGAAGTGAGGTGGGGGTCAGAGGTGACCCTCCCTCAGTATCCCTTGCCGGCCAGAGGCTTGCAGGAGAGCCTATTGCCTTCTGGCAGTCCCGGATGGTCTGGGGGGAGAAGGAGAGCTAGGTGTTAACAAGGGAATGCAGGGGTTTCAAGAGAGAAAAAAAAAACCGCCTCAAGGAAATCCTGGCTACCTACCTAGAAGGTGGAGTCTGGGGCCTGGGGGTCTGGAAGTGAGGTGGGGGTCAGTGGTGACCCTCCCCCAGTGTCCCTTGCCGGCCAGAGGCTTGCAGGAGAGCCTATTGCCTTCTGGCAGTCCCGGATGGTCTGGGGGGAGAAGGAGAGCTAGGTGTTAACAAGGGAATGCAGGGGTTTCAAGAGAGAAAAAAAAACCGCCTCAAGGAAATCCTGGCTACCTACCTAGAAGGTGGAGTCTGGGGCCTGGGGGTCTGGAAGTGAGGTGGGGGTCAGAGGTGACCCTCCCTCAGTGTCCCTTGCCGGCCAGAGGCTTGCAGGAGAGCCTATTGCCTTCTGGCAGTCCCGGATAGTCTGGGGGGAGAAGGAGAGCTAGGTGTTAACAAGGGAATGCAGGGGTTTCAAGAGAGAAAGAAAAACCGCCTCAAGGAAATCCTGGTTACCTACCTAGAAGGTGGAGTCTGGGGCCTGGGGGTCTGGAAGTGAGGTGGGGGTCAGAGGTGACCCTCCCTCAGTGTCCCTTGCCAGCCAGAGGCTTGCAGGAGGGCCTATTGCCTTCTGGCAGTCCCGGATGGTCTGGGGGGAGAAGGAGAGCTACGTGTTATCAAGGGAATGCAGGGGTTTCAAGAGAGAAAAAAAAACCGCCTCAAGGAAATCCTGGCTACCTACCTAGAAGGTGGAGTCTGGGGCCTGGGGGTCTGGAAGTGAGGTGGGGGTCAGAGGTGACCCTCCCTCAGTGTCCCTTGCCGGCCAGAGGCTTGCAGGAGAGCCTATTGCCTTCTGGCAGTCCCGGATGGTCTGGGGGGAGAAGGAGAGCTAGGTGTTAACAAGGGAATGCAGGGGTTTCAAGAGAGAAAAAAAAACCGCCTCAAGGAAATCCTGGCTACCTACCTAGAAGGTGGAGTCTGGGGCCTGGGGGTCTGGAAGTGAGGTGGGGGTCAGAGGTGACCCTCCCTCAGTGTCCCTTGCCGGCCAGAGGCTTGCAGGAGAGCCTATTGCCTTCTGGCAGTCCCGGATGGTCTGGGGGGAGAAGGAGAGCTAGGTGTTAACAAGGGAATGCAGGGGTTTCAAGAGAGAAAAAAAAACCGCCTCAAGGAAATCCTGGCTACCTACCTAGAAGGTGGAGTCTGGGGCCTGGGCGTCTGGAAGTGAGGTGGGGGTCAGAGGTGACCGTCCGTCAGTGTCCCTTGCCGGCCAGAGACTTGCAGGAGAGCCTATTGCCTTCTGGCAGTCCCGGATGGTCTGGGGGGAGAAGGAGAGCTAGGTGTTAACAAGGCAATGCAGGGGTTTCAAGAGAGAAAAAAAAACCGCCTCAAGGAAATCCTGGCTACCTACCTAGAAGGTGGAGTCTGGGGCCTGGGGGTCTGTAAGTGAGGTGGGGGTCAGAGGTGACCCTCCCTCAGTGTCCCTTGCCGGCCAGAGGCTTGCAGGAGAGCCTATTGCCTTCTGGCAGTCCCGGATGGTCTGGGGGGAGAAGGAGAGCTAGGTGTTAACAAGGGAATGCAGGGGTTTCAAGAGAGAAAAAAAAAAACGCCTCAAGGAAACCCTGGCTACCTACCTAGAAGGTGGAGTCTGGGGCCTGGGGGTCTGGAAGTGAGGTGGGGGTCAGAGGTGACCCTCCCTCAGTGTCCCTTGCCGGCCAGAGGATTGCAGGAGAGCCTATTGCCTTCTGGCAGTCCCGGATGGTCTGGTGGGAGAAGGAGAGCTAGGTGTTAACAAGGGAATGCAGGGGTTTCAAGAGAGAAAAAAAAACCGCCTCAAGGAAATCCTGGCTACCTACCTAGAAGGTGGAGTCTGGGGCCTGGGGGTCTGTAAGTGAGGTGGGGGTCAGAGGTGACCCTCCCTCAGTGTCCCTTGCCGGCCAGAGGCTTGCAGGAGAGCCTATTGCCTTCTGGCAGTCCCGGATGGTCTGGGGGGAGAAGGAGAGCTAGGTGTTAACAAGGGAATGCAGGGGTTTCAAGAGAGAAAAAAAAACCGCCTCAAGGAAATCCTGGCTACCTACCTAGAAGGTGGAGTCTGGGGCCTGGGGGTCTGGAAGTGAGGTGGGGGTCAGAGGTGACCCTCCCTCAGTGTCCCTTGCCAGCCAGAGGCTTGCAGAAGAGCCTATTGCCTTCTGGCAGTCCCGGATGGTCTGGGGGGAGAAGGAGAGCTAGGTGTTAACAAGGGAATGCAGGGGTTTCAAGAGAGAAAAAAAAACCGCCTCAAGGAAATCCTGGCTACCTACCTAGAAGGTGGAGTCTGGGGCCTGGGGGTCTGGAAGTGAGGTGGGGGTCAGAGGTGACCCTCCCTCAGTATCCCTTGCCGGCCAGAGGCTTGCAGGAGAGCCTATTGCCTTCTGGCAGTCCCGGATGGTCTGGGGGGAGAAGGAGAGCTAGGTGTTAACAAGGGAATGCAGGGGTTTCAAGAGAGAAAAAAAAAACCGCCTCAAGGAAATCCTGGCTACCTACCTAGAAGGTGGAGTCTGGGGCCTGGGGGTCTGTAAGTGAGGTGGGGGTCAGAGGTGACCCTCCCTCAGTGTCCCTTGCCGGCCAGAGGCTTGCAGGAGAGCCTATTGCCTTCTGGCAGTCCCGGATGATCTGGGGGGAGAAGGAGAGCTAGGTGTTAACAAGGGAATGCAGGGGTTTCAAGAGAGAAAAAAAAAACCGCCTCAAGGAAATCCTGGCTACCTACCTAGAAGGTGGAGTCTGGGGCCTGGGGGTCTGGAAGTGAGGTGGGGGTCAGAGGTGACCCTCCCTCAGTGTCCCTTGCCAGCCAGAGGCTTGCAGAAGAGCCTATTGCCTTCTGGCAGTCCCGGATGGTCTGGGGGGAGAAGGAGAGCTAGGTGTTAACAAGGGAATGCAGGGGTTTCAAGAGAGAAAAAAAAACCGCCTCAAGGAAATCCTGGCTACCTACCTAGAAGGTGGAGTCTGGGGCCTGGGGGTCTGGAAGTGAGGTGGGGGTCAGAGGTGACCCTCCCTCAGTATCCCTTGCCGGCCAGAGGCTTGCAGGAGAGCCTATTGCCTTCTGGCAGTCCCGGATGGTCTGGGGGGAGAAGGAGAGCTAGGTGTTAACAAGGGAATGCAGGGGTTTCAAGAGAGAAAAAAAAAACCGCCTCAAGGAAATCCTGGCTACCTACCTAGAAGGTGGAGTCTGGGGCCTGGGGGTCTGGAAGTGAGGTGGGGGTCAGTGGTGACCCTCCCCCAGTGTCCCTTGCCGGCCAGAGGCTTGCAGGAGAGCCTATTGCCTTCTGGCAGTCCCGGATGGTCTGGGGGGAGAAGGAGAGCTAGGTGTTAACAAGGGAATGCAGGGGTTTCAAGAGAGAAAAAAAAACCGCCTCAAGGAAATCCTGGCTACCTACCTAGAAGGTGGAGTCTGGGGCCTGGGGGTCTGGAAGTGAGGTGGGGGTCAGAGGTGACCCTCCCTCAGTGTCCCTTGCCGGCCAGAGGCTTGCAGGAGAGCCTATTGCCTTCTGGCAGTCCCGGATAGTCTGGGGGGAGAAGGAGAGCTAGGTGTTAACAAGGGAATGCAGGGGTTTCAAGAGAGAAAGAAAAACCGCCTCAAGGAAATCCTGGTTACCTACCTAGAAGGTGGAGTCTGGGGCCTGGGGGTCTGGAAGTGAGGTGGGGGTCAGAGGTGACCCTCCCTCAGTGTCCCTTGCCAGCCAGAGGCTTGCAGGAGGGCCTATTGCCTTCTGGCAGTCCCGGATGGTCTGGGGGGAGAAGGAGAGCTACGTGTTATCAAGGGAATGCAGGGGTTTCAAGAGAGAAAAAAAAACCGCCTCAAGGAAATCCTGGCTACCTACCTAGAAGGTGGAGTCTGGGGCCTGGGGGTCTGGAAGTGAGGTGGGGGTCAGAGGTGACCCTCCCTCAGTGTCCCTTGCCGGCCAGAGGCTTGCAGGAGAGCCTATTGCCTTCTGGCAGTCCCGGATGGTCTGGGGGGAGAAGGAGAGCTAGGTGTTAACAAGGGAATGCAGGGGTTTCAAGAGAGAAAAAAAAACCGCCTCAAGGAAATCCTGGCTACCTACCTAGAAGGTGGAGTCTGGGGCCTGGGGGTCTGGAAGTGAGGTGGGGGTCAGAGGTGACCCTCCCTCAGTGTCCCTTGCCGGCCAGAGGCTTGCAGGAGAGCCTATTGCCTTCTGGCAGTCCCGGATGGTCTGGGGGGAGAAGGAGAGCTAGGTGTTAACAAGGGAATGCAGGGGTTTCAAGAGAGAAAAAAAAACCGCCTCAAGGAAATCCTGGCTACCTACCTAGAAGGTGGAGTCTGGGGCCTGGGCGTCTGGAAGTGAGGTGGGGGTCAGAGGTGACCGTCCGTCAGTGTCCCTTGCCGGCCAGAGACTTGCAGGAGAGCCTATTGCCTTCTGGCAGTCCCGGATGGTCTGGGGGGAGAAGGAGAGCTAGGTGTTAACAAGGCAATGCAGGGGTTTCAAGAGAGAAAAAAAAACCGCCTCAAGGAAATCCTGGCTACCTACCTAGAAGGTGGAGTCTGGGGCCTGGGGGTCTGTAAGTGAGGTGGGGGTCAGAGGTGACCCTCCCTCAGTGTCCCTTGCCGGCCAGAGGCTTGCAGGAGAGCCTATTGCCTTCTGGCAGTCCCGGATGGTCTGGGGGGAGAAGGAGAGCTAGGTGTTAACAAGGGAATGCAGGGGTTTCAAGAGAGAAAAAAAAAAACGCCTCAAGGAAACCCTGGCTACCTACCTAGAAGGTGGAGTCTGGGGCCTGGGGGTCTGGAAGTGAGGTGGGGGTCAGAGGTGACCCTCCCTCAGTGTCCCTTGCCGGCCAGAGGATTGCAGGAGAGCCTATTGCCTTCTGGCAGTCCCGGACGGTCTGGGGGGAGAAGGAGAGCTAGGTGTTAACAAGGGAATGCAGGGGTTTCAAGAGAGAAAAAAAAACCGCCTCAAGGAAATCCTGGCTACCTACCTAGAAGGTGGAGTCTGGGGCCTGGGGGTCTGTAAGTGAGGTGGGGGTCAGAGGTGACCCTCCCTCAGTGTCCCTTGCCGGCCAGAGGCTTGCAGGAGAGCCTATTGCCTTCTGGCAGTCCCGGATGGTCTGGGGGGAGAAGGAGAGCTAGGTGTTAACAAGGGAATGCAGGGGTTTCAAGAGAGAAAAAAAAAACCGCCTCAAGGAAATCCTGGCTACCTACCTAGAAGGTGGAGTCTGGGGCCTGGGGGTCTGGAAGTGAGGTGGGGGTCAGAGGTGACCCTCCCTCAGTGTCCCTTGCCAGCCAGAGGCTTGCAGAAGAGCCTATTGCCTTCTGGCAGTCCCGGATGGTCTGGGGGGAGAAGGAGAGCTAGGTGTTAACAAGGGAATGCAGGGGTTTCAAGAGAGAAAAAAAAACCGCCTCAAGGAAATCCTGGCTACCTACCTAGAAGGTGGAGTCTGGGGCCTGGGGGTCTGGAAGTGAGGTGGGGGTCAGAGGTGACCCTCCCTCAGTATCCCTTGCCGGCCAGAGGCTTGCAGGAGAGCCTATTGCCTTCTGGCAGTCCCGGATGGTCTGGGGGGAGAAGGAGAGCTAGGTGTTAACAAGGGAATGCAGGGGTTTCAAGAGAGAAAAAAAAAACCGCCTCAAGGAAATCCTGGCTACCTACCTAGAAGGTGGAGTCTGGGGCCTGGGGGTCTGGAAGTGAGGTGGGGGTCAGAGGTGACCCTCCGTCAGTGTCCCTTGCCGGCCAGAGGCTTGCAGGAGAGCCTATTGCCTTCTGGCAGTCCCGGATGGTCTGGGGGGAGAAGGAGAGCTAGGTGTTAACAAGGGAATGCAGGGGTTTCAAGAGAGAAAAAAAACCGCCTCAAGGAAATCCTGGCTACCTACCTAGAAGGTGGAGTCTGGGGCCTGGGGGTCTGGAAGTGAGGTGGGGGTCAGAGGTGACCCTCCCTCAGTGTCCCTTGCCGGCCAGAGGCTTGCAGGAGAGCCTATTGCCTTCTGGCAGTCCCGGATGGTATGGGGGGAGAAGGAGAGCTAGGTGTTAACAAGGGAATGCAGGGGTTTCAAGAGAGAAAAAAAAAACCGCCTCAAGGAAACCCTGGCTACCTACCTAGAAGGTGGAGTCTGGGGCCTGGGGGTCTGGAAGTGAGGTGGGGGTCAGAGGTGACCCTCCCTCAGTGTCCCTTGCCGGCCAGAGGATTGCAGGAGAGCCTGTTGCCTTCTGGCAGTCCCGGATGATCTGGGGGGAGAAGGAGAGCTAGGTGTTAACAAGGGAATGCAGGGGTTTCAAGAGAGAAAAAAAAACCGCCTCAAGGAAATCCTGGCTACCTACCTAGAAGGTGGAGTCTGGAGCCTGGGGGTCTGGAAGTGAGGTGGGGGTCAGAGGTGACCCTCCCTCAGTGTCCCTTGCCGGCCAGAGGCTTGCAGGAGAGCCTATTGCCTTCTGGCAGTCCCGGATGGTCTGGGGGGAGAAGGAGAGCTAGGTGTTAACAAGGGAATGCAGGGGTTTCAAGAGAGAAAAAAAAACCGCCTCAAGGAAATCCTGGCTACCTACCTAGAAGGTGGAGTCTGGGGCCTGGGGGTCTGGAAGTGAGGTGGGGGTCAGAGGTGACCCTCCCTCAGTGTCCTTTGCCGGCCAGAGGCTTGCAGGAGAGCCTATTGCCTTCTGGCAGTCCCGGATGGTCTGGGGGGAGAAGGAGAGCTAGGTGTTAACAAGGGAATGCAGGGGTTTCAAGAGAGAAAAAAAACCGCCTCAAGGAAATCCTGGCTACCTACCTAGAAGGTGGAGTCTGGGGCCTGGGGGTCTGGAAGTGAGGTGGGGGTCAGAGGTGATCCTCCCTCAGTGTCCCTTGCCGGCCAGAGGCTTGCAGGAGAGCCTATTGCCTTCTGGCAGTCCCGGATGGTCTGGGGGGAGAAGGAGAGCTAGGTGTTAACAAGGGAATGCAGGGGTTTCAAGAGAGAAAAAAAAACTGCCTCAAGGAAATCCTGGCTACCTACCTAGAAGGTGGGGTCTGGGGCCTGGGTGTCTGGAAGTGAGGTGGGGGTCAGAGGTGACCCTCCCTCAGTGTCCGTTGCCGGCCAGAGGCTTGCAGGAGAGCCTATTGCCTTCTGGCAGTCCCGGATGGTCTGGGGGGAGAAGGAGAGTTAGGTGTTAACAAGGGAATGCAGGGGTTTCAAGAGAGAAAAAAAAAACCGCCTCAAGGAAATCCTGGCTACCTACCTAGAAGGTGGAGTCTGGGGGCTGGGGGTCTGGAAGTGAGGTGGGGGTCAGAGGTGACCCTCCCTCAGTGTCCCTTGCCGGCCAGAGGCTTGCAGGAGAGCCTATTGCCTTCTGGCAGTCCCGGATGATCTGGGGGGAGAAGGAGAGCTAGGTGTTAACAAGGGAATGCAGGGGTTTCAAGAGAGAAAAAAAAACCGCCTCAAGGAAATCCTGGCTACCTACCTAGAAGGTGGAGTCTGGGGCCTGGGGGTCTGGAAGTGAGGTGGGGGTCAGAGGTGACCCTCCCTCAGTGTCCCTTGCCAGCCAGAGGCTTGCAGGAGAGCCTATTGCCTTCTGGCAGTCCCGGATGTTCTGGGGGGAGAAGGAGAGCTAGGTGTTATCAAGGGAATGCAGGGGCTTCAAGAGAGAAAAAAAAACCGCCTCAAGGAAATCCTGGCTACCTACCTAGAAGGTGGTGTCTGGGGCCTGGGGGTCTGGAAGTGAGGTGGGGGTCAGAGGTGACCCTCCCTCAGTGTCCCTTGCCGGCCAGAGGCTTGCAGGAGAGCATATTGCCTTCTGTCAGTCCCGGATGGTCTGGGGGGAGAAAGAGAGCTAGGTGTTAACAAGGGAATGCAGGGGTTTCAAGAGAGAAAAAAAAACCGCCTCAAGGAAATCCTGGCTACCTACCTAGAAGGTGGAGTCTGGGGCCTCGGGGTCTGGAAGTGAGGTGGGGGTCAGAGGTGACCCTCCCTCAGTGTCCCTTGCCGGCCAGAGGCTTGCAGGAGAGCCTATTGCCTTCTGGCAGTCCCGGATGGTCTGGGGGGAGAAGGAGAGCTAGGTGTTAACAAGGGAATGCAGGGGTTTCAAGAGAGAAAAAAAAATCGCCTCAAGGAAACCGAGGCTACCTACCTAGAAGGTGGAGTCTGGGGCCTGGGGGTCTGGAAGTGAGGTGGGGGTCAGAGGTGACCCTCCCTCAGTGTCCCTTGCCGGCCAGAGGCTTGCAGGAGAGCCTATTGCCTTCTGGCAGTCCCGGATGGTCTGGGGGGAGAAGGAGAGCTAGGTGTTAACAAGGGAATGCAGGGGTTTCAAGAGAGAAAAAAAAACCACCTCAAGGAAATCCTGGCTACCTACCTAGAAGGTGGAGTCTGGGGCCTGGGGGTCTGGAAGTGAGGTGGGGTCAGAGGTGACCCTCCCTCAGTGTCCCTTGCCGGCCAGAGGCTTGCAGGAGAGCCTATTGCCTTCTGGCAGTCCCGGATGGTCTGGGGGGAGAAGGAGAGCTAGGTGTTAACAAGGGAATGCAGGGGTTTCAAGAGAGAACAAAAAACCGCCTCAAGGAAATCCTGGCTACCGACCTAGAAGGTGGAGTCTGGGGCCTGGGGGTCTGGAAGTGAGGTGGGGGTCATAGGTGACCCTCCCTCAGTGTCCCTTGCTGGCCAGAGGCTTGCAGGAGAGCCTATTGCCTTCTGGCAGTCCCGGATGGTCTGGGGGGAGAAGGAGAGCTAGGTGTTAACAAGGGAATGCAGGGGTTTCAAGAGAGAAAAAAAAACCGCCTCAAGGAAGTCCTGGCTACCTACCTAAAAGGTGGAGTCTGGGGCCTCGTGGTCTGGAAGTGAGGTGGGGGTCAGAGGTGACCCTCCCTCAGTGTCCCTTGCCGGCCAGAGGCTTGCAGGAGCGCCTATTGCCTTCTGGCAGTCCCGGATGGTCTGGGGGGAGAAGGAGAGCTAGGTGTTAACAAGGGAATGCAGGGGTTTCAAGAGAGAAAAAAAAACCGCCTCAAGGAAATCCTGGCTACCTACCTAGAAGGTGGAGTCTGGGGCCTGGGGGTCTGGAAGTGAGGTGGGGGTCAGAGGTGCCCCTCCCTCAGTGTCCCTTGCCGGCCAGAGGCTTGCAGGAGAGCCTATTGCCTTCTGGCAGTCCCGGATGGTCTGGGGGGAGAAGGAGAGCTAGGTGTTAACAAGGGAATGCAGGGGTTTCAAGAGAGAAAAAAAAAACGCCTCAAGGAAATCCTGGCTACCTAAATAGAAGGTGGAGTCTGGGGCCTGGGGGTCTGGAAGTGAGGTGGGGGTCAGAGGTGACCCTCCCTCAGTGTCCCGTGCCGGCCAGAAGCTTGCAGGAGCGCCTATTGCCTTCTGGCAGTCCCGGATGGTCTGGGGGGAGAAGGAGAGCTAGGTGTTAACAAGGGAATGCAGGGGTTTCAAGAGAGAAAAAAAAAACCGCCTCAAGGAAATCCTGGCTACCTACCTAGAAGGTGGAGTCTGGGGCCTGGGGGTCTGGAAGTGAGGTGGGGGTCAGAGGTGACCCTCCCTCAGTGTCCCTTGCCGGCCAGAGGCTTGCAGGAGAGCCTATTGCCTTCTGGCAGTCCCGGATGGTCTGGGGGGAGAAGGAGAGCTAGGTGTTAACAAGGGAATGCAGGGGTTTCAAGAGAGAAAAAAAACCGCCTCAAGGAAATCCTGGCTACCTACCTAGAAGGTGGAGTCTGGGGCCTGGGGGTCTAGAAGTGAGGTGGGGGTCAGAGGTGACCCTCCCTCAGTGTCCCTTGCCGGCCAGAGGCTTGCAGGAGAGCCTATTGCCTTCTGGCAGTCCCGGATGGTCTGGGGGGAGAAGGAGAGCTAGGTGTTAACAAGGGAATGCAGGGGTTTCAAGAGAGAAAAAAAAAAACCGCCTCAAGGAAATCCTGGCTACCTACCTAGAAGGTGGAGTCTGGGGCCTGGGGGTCTGGAAGTGACGTGGGGGTCAGAGGTGACCCTCCCTCAGTGTCCCTTGCCGGCCAGAGGCTTGCAGGAGAGCCTATTGCCTTCTGGCAGTCCCGGATGGTCTGGGGGGAGAAGGAGAGCTAGGTGTTAACAAGGGAATGCAGGGGTTTCAAGAGAGAAAAAAAAACCGCCTCAAGGAAATCCTGGCTACCTACCTAGAAGGTGGAGTCTGGGGCCTGGGGGTCTGGAAGTGAGGTGGGGGTCAGAGGTGACCCTCCCTCAGTGTCCCTTGCCGGCCAGAGGCTTGCAGGAGAGCCTATTGCCTTCTGGCAGTCCCGGATGGTCTGGGGGAGAAGGAGAGCTAGATGTTAACAAGGGAATGCAGGGGTTTCAAGAGAGAAAAAAATACCGCCTCAAGGAAATCCTGGCTACCTACCTAGAAGGTGAAGTCTGGGGCCTGGGGGTCTGGAAGTGAGGTGGGGGTCAGAGGTGACCCTCCCTCAGTGTCCCTTGCCGGCCAGAGGCTTGCAGGAGCGCCTATTGCCTTCTGGCAGTCCCGGATGGTCTGGGGGGAGAAGGAGAGCTAGGTGTTAACAAGGGAATGTAGGGGTTTCAAGAGAGAAAAAAAAAACCGCCTCAAGGAAATCCTGGCTACCTACCTAGAAGGTGGAGTCTGGGGCCTGGGGGTCTGGAAGTGAGGTGGGGGTCAGAGGTGACCCTCCGTCAGTGTCCCTTGAAGGCCAGAGGCTTGCAGGAGAGCCTATTGCTTTCTGGCAGTCACGGATGGTCTGGGGGGAGAAGGAGAGCTAGGTGTTAACAAGGGAATGCAGGGGTTTCAAGAGAGAAAAAAAAAAACCGCCTCAAGGAAATCCTGGCTACCTACCTAGAAGGTGGAGTCTGGGGCCTGGGGGTCTGGAAGTGAGGTGGGGGTCAGAGGTGACCCTCCCTCAGTGTCCCTTGCCGGCCAGAGGCTTGCAGGAGAGCCTATTGCCTTCTGGCAGTCCCGGATGGTCTGGGGGGAGAAGGAGAGCTAGGTGTTAACAAGGGAATGCAGGGGTTTCAAGAGAGAAAAAAAAACCGCCTCAAGGAAATCCTGGTACCTACCTAGAAGGTGGAGTCTGGGGCCTGGGGGTCTGGAAGTGAGGTGGGGGTCAGAGGTGACCCTCCCTCAGTGTCCCTTGCCGGCCAGAGGCTTGCAGGAGAGCCTATTGCCTTCTGGCAGTCCCGGATGGTCTGGGGGGAGAAGGAGAGCTAGGTGTTAACAAGGGAATGCAGGGGTTTCAAGAGAGAAAGAAAAACCGCCTCAAGGAAATCCTGGCTACCTACCTAGAAGGTGGAGTCTGAGGCCTGGGGGTCTGGAAGTGAGGTGGGGGTCAGAGGTGACACTCCCTCAGTGTCCCTTGCCGGCCAGAGGCTTGCAGGAGAGCCTATTGCCTTCTGGCAGTCCCGGATGGTCTGGGGGGAGAAGGAGAGCTAGGTGTTAACAAGGGAATGCAGGGGTTTCAAGAGAGAAAAAAAAAAAAACCGCCTCAAGGAAATCCTGGCTACCTACCTAGAAGGTGGAGTCTGGGGCCTGGGGGTCTGGAAGTGAGGTGGGGGTCAGAGGTGACCCTCCCTCAGTGTCCCTTGCCGGCCAGAGGCTTGCAGGAGCGTCTATTGCCTTCTGGCAGTCCTGGATGGTCTGGGGGGAGAAGGAGAGCTAGGTGTTAACAAGGGAATGCAGGGGTTTCAAGAGAGAAAAAAAAACCGCCTCAAGGAAATCCTGGCTACCTACCTAGAAGGTGGAGTCTGGGGCCTGGGGGTCTGGAAGTGAAGTGGGGGTCAGAGGTGACCCTCCCTCAGTGTCCCTTGCCGGCCAGAGGCTTGCAGGAGAGCCTATTGCCTTCTGGCAGTCCCGGATGGTCTGGGGAGAGAAGGAGAGCTAGGTGTTAACAAGGGAATGCAGGGGTTTCAAGAGAGAAAAAAAAAACCGCCTCAAGGAAATCCTGGCTACCTACCTAGAAGGTGGAGTCTGGGGCCTGGGGGTCTGGAAGTGAGGTGGGGGTCAGAGGTGACCCTCCCTCAGTGTCCCTTCCCGGCCAGAGGCTTGCAGGAGAGCCTATTGCCTTCTGGCAGTCCCGGATGGTCTGGGGGGAGAAGGAGAGCTAGGTGTTAACAAGGGAATGCAGGGGTTTCAAGAGAGAAAAAAAAACCGCCTCAAGGAAATCCTGGCTACCTACCTAGAAGGTGGAGTCTGGGGCCTGGGGGTCTGGAAGTGAGGGGGGGGTCAGAGGTGACCCTCCCTCAGTGTCCCTTGCTGGCCAGAGGCTTGCAGGAGAGCCTATTGCCTTCTGGCAGTCCCGGATGCTCTGGGGGGAGAAGGAGAGCTAGGTGTTAACAAGGGAATGCAGGGGTTTCAAGAGAGAAAAAAAAACCGCCTCAAGGAAATCCTGGCTACCTACCTAGAAGGTGGAGTCTGGGACCTGGGGGTCTGGAAGTGAGGTGGGGGTCAGAGGTGACCCTCCCTCAGTGTCCCTTGCCAGCCAGAGGCTTGCAGGAGAGCCTATTGCCTTCTGGCAGTCCCGGATGGTCTGGGGGGAGAAGGAGAGCAAGGTGTTAACAAGGGAATGCAGGGGTTTCAAGAGAGAAAAAAAAACCGCCTCAAGGAAATCCTGGCTACCTACCTAGAAGGTGGAGTCTGGGGCCTGGGGGTCTGGAAGTGAGGTGGGGGTCAGAGGTGACCCTCCCTCAGTGTCCCTTGCCGGCCAGAGGCTTGCCGGAGAGCCTATTGCCTTCTGGCAGTCCCGGATGGTCTGGGGGGAGAAGGAGAGCTAGGTGTTAACAAGGGAATGCAGGGGTTTCAAGAGAGAAAAAAAAAACCGCCTCAAGGAAATCCTGGCTACCTACCTAGAAGGTGGAGTCTGGGGCCTGGGGGTCTGGAAGTGAGGTGGGGGTCAGAGGTGACCCTCCCTCAGTGTCCCTTGCCGGCCAGAGGCTTGCAGGAGAGCCTATTGCCTTCTGGCAGTCCCGGATGGTCTGGGGGGAGAAGGAGAGCTAGGTGTTAACAAGGGAATGCAGGGGTTTCAAGAGAGAAAAAAAAAACGCCTCAAGGAAATCCTGGCTACCTACCTAGAAGGTGGAGTCTGGGGCCTGGGGGTCTAGAAGTGAGGTGGGGGTCAGAGGTGACCCTCCCTCAGTGTCCCTTGCCGGCCAGAGGCTTGCAGGAGAGCCTATTGCCTTCTGGCAGTCCCGGATGGTCTGGGGGGAGATGGAGAGCTAGGTGTTAACAAGGGAATGCAGGGGTTTCAAGAGAGAAAAAAAAAACCGCCTCAAGGACATCCTGGCTACCTACCTAGAAGGTGGAGTCTGGGGCCTGGGGGTCTGGAAGTGAGGTGGGGGTCAGAGGTGACCCTCCCTCAGTGTCCCTTGCCGGCCAGAGGCTTGCAGGAGCGCCTATTGCCGTCTGGCAGTCCTGGATGGTCTGGGGGGAGAAGGAGAGCTAGGTGTTAACAAGGGAATGCAGGGGTTTCAAGAGAGAAAAAAAAACCGCCTCAAGGAAACCCTGGCTACCTACCTAGAAGGTGGAGTCTGGGGCCTGGGGGTCTGGAAGTGAGGTGGGGGTCAGAGGTGACCCTCCCTCAGTGTCCCGTGCCGGCCAGAAGCTTGCAGGAGCGCCTATTGCCTTCTGGCAGTCCCGGATGGTCTGGGGGAGAAGGAGAGCTAGATGTTAACAAGGGAATGCAGGGGTTTCAAGAGAGAAAAAAAAACCGCCTCAAGGAAATCCTGGCTACCTACCTAGAAGGTGGAGTCTGGGGCCTGGGGGTCTGGAAGTGAGGTGGGGATCAGAGGTGACCCTCTCTCAGTGTCCCTTGCCGGCCAGAGGCTTGCAGGAGCGCCTATTGCCTTCTGGCAGTCCCGGAGGGTCTGGGGGGAGAAGGAGAGCTAGGTGTTAACAAGGGAATGCAGGGGTTTCAAGAGAGAAAAAAAACCGCCTCAAGGAAATCCTGGCTACCTACCTAGAAGGTGGAGTCTGGGGCCTGGGGGTCTGGAAGTGAGGTGGGGTTCAGAGGTGACCCTCCCTCAGTGTCCCTTGCCGGCCAGAGGCTTGCAGGAGAGCCTATTGCCTTCTGGCAGTCCCGGATGGTCTGGGGGGAGAAGGAGAGCTAGGTGTTAACAAGGGAATGCAGGGGTTTCAAGAGAGAAAAAAAAACCGCCTCAAGGAAATCCTGGCTACCTACCTAGAAGGTGGAGTCTGGGGCCTGGGGGTCTGGAAGTGAGGTGGGGGTCAGAGGTGACCCTCCCTCAGTGTCCCTTGCCGGCCAGAGGCTTGCAGGAGAGCCTATTGCCTTCTGGCAGTCCCGGATGGTCTGGGGGGAGAAGGAGAGCTAGGTGTTAACAAGGGAATGCAGGGGTTTCAAGCGAGAAAAAAAAACCGCCTCAAGGAAATCCTGGCTACCTACCTAGAAGGTGGAGTCTGGGGCCTGGGGGTCTGGAAGTGAGGTGGGGGTCAGAGGTGACCCTCCCTCAGTGTCCCTTGCCGGCCAAAGGCTTGCAGGAGAGCCTATTGCCTTCTGGCAGTCCCGGATGGTCTGGGGGGAGAAGGAGAGCTAGGTGTTAACAAGGGAATGCAGGGGTTTCAAGAGAGAAAAAAAAAACGCCTCAAGGAAATCCTGGCTACCTACCTAGAAGGTGGAGTCTGGGGCCTGGGGGTCTGGAAGTGAGGTGGGGGTCAGAGGTGACCCTCCCTCAGTGTCCCTTGCCGGCCAGAGGCTTGCAGGAGAGCCTATTGCCTTCTGGCAGTCCCGGATGGTCTGGGGGGAGAAGGAGAGCTAGGTGTTAACAAGGGAATGCAGGGGTTTCAAGAGAGAAAAAAAAACCGCCTCAAGGAAATCCTGGCTACCTACCTAGAAGGTGGAGTCTGGGATTTGGGGGTCTGGAAGTGAGGTGGGGGTCAGAGGTGACCCTCCCTCAGTGTCCCTTCCCGGACAGAGGCTTGCAGGAGAGCCTATTGCCTTCTGGCAGTCCCGGATGGTCTGGGGGGCGAAGGAGAGCTAGGTGTTAACAAGGGAATGCAGGGGTTTCAAGAGAGAAAAAAAAAACCGCCTCAAGGAAATCCTGGCTACCTACCTAGAAGGTGGAGTCTGGGGCCTGGGGGTCTGGAAGTGAGGTGGGGGTCAGAGGTGACCCTCCCTCAGTGTCCCTTGCCGGCCAGAGGCTTGCAGGAGAGCCTATTGCCTTCTGGCAGTCCCGGATGGTCTGGGGGGAGAAGGAGAGCTAGGTGTTAACAAGGGAATGCAGTTGTTTCAAGAGAGAAAAAAAAAACCGCCGCAAGGAAATCCTGGCTACCTACCTAGAAGGTGGAGTCTGGGGCCTGGGGGTCTGGAAGTGAGGTGGGAGTCAGAGGTGACCCTCCCTCAGTGTCCCTTGCCGGCCAGAGGCTTGCAGGAGAGCCTATTGCCTTCTGGCAGTCCCGGATGGTCTGGGGGGAGAAGGAGAGCTAGGTGTTAACAAGGGAATGCAGGGGTTTCAAGAGAGAAAAAAAAACCGCCTCAAGGAAATCCTGGCTACCTACCTAGAAGGTGGAGTCTGGGGCCTGGGGGTCTGGAAGTGAGGTGGGGGTCAGAGGTGACCCTCCCTCAGTGTCCCTTGCCGGCCAGAGGCTTGCAGGAGAGCCTATTGCCTTCTGGCAGTCCCGGATGGTCTGGGGGGAGAAGGAGAGCTATGTGTTAACAAGGGAATGCAGGGGTTTCAAGAGAGAAAAAAAAACCGCCTCAAGGAAATCCTGGCTACCTACCTAGAAGGTGGAGTCTGGGGCCTGGGGGTCTGGAAGTGAGGTGGGGGTCAGAGGTGACCCTCCCTCAGTGTCCCTTGCCGGCCAGAGGCTTGCAGGAGAGCCTATTGCCTTCTGGCAGTCCCGGATGGTCTGGGGGGAGAAGGAGAGCTAGGTGTTAACAAGAGAATGCGGGGGTTTCAAGAGAGAAAAAAAAAACCGCCTCAAGGAAATCCTGGCTACCTACCTAGAAGGTGGAGTCTGGGGCCTGGGGGTCTGGAAGTGAGGTGGGGGTCAGAGGTGACCCTCCCTCAGTGTCCCTTGCCGGCCAGAGGCTTGCAGGAGAGCCTATTGCCTTCTGGCAGTCCCGGATGGTCTGGGGGGAGAAGGAGAGCTAGGTGTTAACAAGGGAATGCAGGGGTTTCAAGAGAGAAAAAAAAAAAACGCCTCAAGGAAATCCTGGCTACCTACCTAGAAGGTGGAGTCTGGGGCCTGGGGGTCTGGAAGTGAGGTGGGGGTCAGAGGTTACCCTCCCTCAGTGTCCCTTGCTGGCCAGAGGCTTGCAGGAGAGCCTATTGCCTTCTGGCAGTCCCGGATGGTCTGGGGGGAGAAGGAGAGCTAGGTGTTAACTAGGGAATGCACGGGTTTCAGGAGAGAAAAAAAAACCGCCTCAAGGAAATCCTGGCTACCTACCTAGAAGGTGGAGTCTGGGGCCTGGGGGTCTGGAAGTGAGGTGGGGGTCAGAGGTGACCCTCCCTCAGTGTCCCTTGCCGGCCAGAGGCTTGCAGGAGAGCCTATTGCCTTCTGGCAGTCCCGGATGGTCTGGGGGGAGAAGGAGAGCTAGGTGTTAACAAGGGAATGCAGGGGTTTCAAGAGAGAAAAAAAAAAACGCCTCAAGGAAATCCTGGCTACCTACCTAGAAGGTGGAGTCTGGGGTTTGGGGGTCTGGAAGTGAGGTGGGGGTCAGAGGTGACCCTCCCTCAGTGTCCCTTGCCGGCCAGAGGCTTGCAGGAGAGCCTATTGCCTTCTGGCAGTCCCGGATGGTCTGGGGGGAGAAGGAGAGCTAGGTGTTAACAAGGGAATGCAGGGGTTTCAAGAGAGAAAAAAAAACCGCCTCAAGGAAATCCTGGCTACCTACCTAGAAGGTGGAGTCTGGGGCCTGGGGGTCTGGAAGTGAGGTGGGGGTCAGAGGTGACCCTCCCTCAGTGTCCCTTGCCGGCCAGAGGCTTGCAGGAGAGCCTATTGCCTTCTGGCAGTCCCGGATGGTCTGGGGGGAGAAGGAGAGCTAGGTGTTAACAAGGGAATGCAGTTGTTTCAAGAGAGAAAAAAAATCCGCCTCAAGGAAATCCTGGCTACCTACCTAGAAGGTGGAGTCTGGGGCCTGGGGGTCTGGAAGTGAGGTGGGAGTCAGAGGTGACCCTCCCTCAGTGTCCCTTGCCGGCCAGAGGCTTGCAGGAGAGCCTATTGCCTTCTGGCAGTCCCGGATGGTCTGGGGGGAGAAGGAGAGCTAGGTGTTAACAAGGGAATGCAGGGGTTTCAAGAGAGAAAAAAAAAACCGCCTCAAGGAAATCCTGGCTACCTACCTAGAAGGTGGAGTCTGGGGCCTGGGGGTCTGGAAGTGAGGTGGGGGTCAGAGGTGACCCTCCCTCAGTGTCCCTTGCCGGCCAGAGGCTTGCAGGAGAGCCTATTGCCTTCTGGCAGTCCCGGATGATCTGGGGGGAGAAGGAGAGCTAGGTGTTAACAAGAGAATGCAGGGGTTTCAAGAGAGAAAAAAAAAACCGCCTCAAGGAAATCCTGGCTACCTACCTAGAAGGTGGAGTCTGGGGCCTGGGGGTCTGGAAGTGAGGTGGGGGTCAGAGGTGACCCTCCCTCAGTGTCCCTTGCCGGCCAGAGGCTTGCAGGAGAGCCTATTGCCTTCTGGCAGTCCCGGATGGTCTGGGGGGAGAAGGAGAGCTAGGTGTTAACAAGGGAATGCAGGGGTTTCAAGAGAGAAAAAAAAAACGCCTCAAGGAAATCCTGGCTACCTACCTAGAAGGTGGAGTCTGGGGCCTGGGGGTCTGGAAGTGAGGTGGGGGTCAGAGGTGACCCTCCCTCAGTGTCCCTTGCTGGCCAGAGGCTTGCAGGAGAGCCTATTGCCTTCTGGCAGTCCCGGATGGTCTGGGGGGAGAAGGAGAGCTAGGTGTTAACTAGGGAATGCACGGGTTTCAAGAGAGAAAAAAAAACCGCCTCAAGGAAATCCTGGCTACCTACCTAGAAGGTGGAGTCTGGGGCCTGGGGGTCTGGAAGTGAGGTGGGGGTCAGAGGTGACCCTCCCTCAGTGTCCCTTGCCGGCCAGAGGCTTGCAGGAGAGCCTATTGCCTTCTGGCAGTCCCGGATGGTCTGTGGGGAGAAGGAGAGTTAGGTGTTAACAAGGGAATGCAGGGGTTTCAAGAGAGAAAAAAAAAACCGCCTCAAGGAAATCCTGGCTACCTACCTAGAAGGTGGAGTCTGGGGCCTGGGGGTCTGGAAGTGAGGTGGGAGTCAGAGGTGACCCTCCCTCAGTGTCCCTTGCCGGCCAGAGGCTTGCAGGAGAGCCTATTGCCTTCTGGCAGTCCCGGATGGTCTGGGGGGAGAAGGAGAGCTAGGTGTTAACAAGGGAATGCAGGGGTTTCAAGAGAGAAAAAAAAACCGCCTCAAGGAAATCCTGGCTACCTACCTAGAAGGTGGAGTCTGGGGCCTGGGGGTCTGGAAGTGAGGTGGGGGTCAGAGGTGACCCTCCCTCAGTGTCCCTTGCCGGCCAGAGGCTTGCAGGAGAGCCTATTGCCTTCTGGCAGTCCCGGAAGGTCTGGGGGGAGAAGGAGAGCTAGGTGTTAACAAGGGAATGCAGTTGTTTCAAGAGAGAAAAAAAATCCGCCTCAAGGAAATCCTGGCTACCTACCTAGAAGGTGGAGTCTGGGGCCTGGGGGTCTGGAAGTGAGGTGGGAATCAGAGGTGACCCTCCCTCAGTGTCCCTTGCCGGCCAGAGGCTTGCAGGAGAGCCTATTGCCTTCTGGCAGTCCCGGATGGTCTGGGGGGAGAAGGAGAGCTAGGTGTTAACAAGGGAATGCAGGGGTTTCAAGAGAGAAAAAAAAACCGCCTCAAGGAAATCCTGGCTACCTACCTAGAAGGTGGAGTCTGGGGCCTGGGGGTCTGGAAGTGAGGTGGGGGTCAGAGGTGACCCTCCGTCAGTGTCCCTTGCCGGCCAGAGGCTTGCAGGAGAGCCTATTGCCTTCTGGCAGTCCCGGATGGTCTGGGGGGAGAAGGAGAGCTAGGTGTTAACAAGGGAATGCAGGGGTTTCAAGAGAGAAAAAAAAACCGCCTCAAGGAAATCCTGGCTACCTACCTAGAAGGTGGAGTCTGGGGCCTGGGGGTCTGGAAGTGAGGTGGGGGTCAGAGGTGACCCTCCCTCAGTGTCCCTTGCCGGCCAGAGGCTTGCAGGAGAGCCTATTGCCTTCTGGCAGTCCCGGATGGTCTGGGGGGAGAAGGAGAGCTAGGTGTTAACAAGAGAATGCAGGGGTTTCAAGAGAGAAAAAAAAAAACCGCCTCAAGGAAATCCTGGCTACCTACCTAGAAGGTGGAGTCTGGGGCCTGGGGGTCTGGAAGTGAGGTGGGGGTCAGAGGTGACCCTCCCTCAGTGTCCCTTGCCGGCCAGAGGCTTGCAGGAGAGCCTATTGCCTTCTGGCAGTCCCGGATGGTCTGGGGGGAGAAGGAGAGCTAGGTGTTAACAAGGGAATGCAGGGGTTTCAAGAGAGAAAAAAAAACCGCCTCAAGGAAATCCTGGCTACCTACCTAGAAGGTGGAGTCTGGGGCCTGGGGGTCTGGAAGTGAGGTGGGGGTCAGAGGTGACCCTCCCTCAGTGTCCCTTGCTGGCCAGAGGCTTGCAGGAGAGCCTATTGCCTTCTGGCAGTCCCGGATGGTCTGGGGGGAGAAGGAGAGCTAGGTGTTAACTAGGGAATGCACGGGTTTCATGAGAGAAAAAATAACCGCCTCAAGGAAATCCTGGCTACCTACCTAGAAGGTGGAGTCTGGGGCCTGGGGGTCTGGAAGTGAGGTGGGGGTCAGAGGTGACCCTCCCTCAGTGTCCCTTGCCGGCCAGAGGCTTGCAGGAGAGCCTATTGCCTTCTGGCAGTCCCGGATGGTCTGGGGGGAGAAGGAGAGCTAGGTGTTAACAAGGGAATGCAGGGGTTTCAAGAGAGAAAAAAAAAACCGCCTCAAGGAAATCCTGGCTACCTACCTAGAAGGTGGAGTCTGGGGCCTGGGGGTCTGGAAGTGAGGTGGGAGTCAGAGGTGACCCTCCCTCAGTGTCCTTTGCCGGCCAGAGGCTTGCAGGAGAGCCTATTGCCTTCTGGCAGTCCCGGATGGTCTGGGGGGAGAAGGAGAGCTAGGTGTTAACAAGGGAATGCAGGGGTTTCAAGAGAGAAAAAAAAACCGCCTCAAGGAAATCCTGGCTACCTACCTAGAAGGTGGAGTCTGGGGCCTGGGGGTCTGGAAGTGAGGTGGGGGTCAGAGGTGACCCTCCCTCAGTGTCCCTTGCCGGCCAGAGGCTTGCAGGAGAGCCTATTGCCTTCTGGCAGTCCCGGATGGTCTGGGGGGAGAAGGAGAGCTAGGTGTTAACAAGGGAATGCAGGGGTTTCAAGAGAGAAAAAAAAACCGCCTCAAGGAAATCCTGGCTACCTACCTAGAAGGTGGAGTCTGGGGCCTGGGGTTCTGGAAGTGAGGTGGCGGTCAGAGGTGACCCTCCCTCAGTGTCCCTTGCCGGTCAGAGGCTTGCAGGAGAGCCTATTGCCTTCTGGCAGTCCCGGATGGTCTGGGGGGGAAGGAGACCTAGGTGTTAACAAGGGAATGCAGGGGTTTCAAGAGAGAAAAAAAAAACCGCCTCAAGGAAATCCTGGCTACCTGCCTAGAAGGTGGAGTCTGGGGCCTGGGGGTCTGGAAGTGAGGTGGGGGTCAGAGGTGACCCTCCCTCAGTGTCCCTTGCCAGCCAGAGGCTTGCAGGAGAGCCTATTGCCTTCTGGCAGTCCCGGATGGTCTGGGGGGAGAAGGAGAGCTAGGTGTTAACAAGGGAATGCAGGGGTTTCAAGAGAGAAAAAAAAACCGCCTCAAGGAAATCCTGGCTACCTACCTAGAAGGTGGAGTCTGGGGCCTGGGGGTCTGGAAGTGAGGTGGGGGTCAGAGGTGACCCTCCCTCAGTGTCCCTTGCCGGCCAGAGGCTTGCAGGAGAGCCTATTGCCTTCTGGCAGTCCCGGATGTTCTAGAAGTTGGAGCCTGGGGCCTGGGGGTCTGGAAGTGGGTGGGGGTCAGAGGTGACCCTCCCTCAGTGTCCCTTGCCGGCCAGAGGCTTGCAGGAGAGCCTATTGCCTTCTGGCAGTCCCGGATGGTCTAGAAGGTGGAGTCTGGGGCCTGGGTTCTGGAAGTGAGGTGGGGGTCAGAGGTGACCCTCCCTCAGTGTCCCTTGCCGGCCAGAGGCTTGCAGGAGAGCCTATTGCCTTCTGGCAGTCCCGGATGGTCTAGAAGGTGGAGTCTGGGGCCTGGGGGTCTGGAAGTGAGGTGGGGGTCAGAGGTGACCCTCCCTCAGTGTCCCTTGCCGGCCAGAGGCTTGCAGGAGAGTCTATTGCCTTCTGGCAGTCCCGGATGGTCTAGAAGGTGGAGTCTGGAGCCTGGGGGTCTGGAAGTGAGGTGGGGGTCAGAGGTGACCTTCCCTCAGTGTCCCTTGCCGGCCAGAGGCTTGCAGGAGAGCCTATTGCCTTCTGGCAGTCCCGGATGGTCTCTCTCTCTTTAGTTTTCTTGGTACTCTTTTCAGAATTTCCTGAAGAGCTGGTCTGAGGTTGATAAATTCTTTCAAGTTTTGCTTATCCAAAAACGTTTTTATTTTCTTTTCCCATATGAAGGATAATCTTGCTGTGTACAGTACTCTTTGTGGAAATTTTTTTTCATTTAACACTTTCACTATATTTCACAATTTTTTCTTTGCTTGCATTGTATACAATGAGAAGTCTTGTTTTAGCCTGACAAGATAGCCTTTATAAGTGATTTGATGTTTCTCTCTTGCCAATCATAGAATATTGTCTTTGTCTGTGGTTTTGGCTTCATATGAATGGAAACCAAAAAAGAGCGGAAGTCACTATACTGGCCTAGGACAAAATAGGCTTTACGATAAAAACTGTAAGAAGAGACAAGGAAGAATAATCCCCACTGATCCTCCCACCCAGGCAGGAGAGGCGAGCCTTCAGAAGAAGATTCCTCATGGCACCAGCGAACTAGTTATTTCAGGGTACAAGAGAAATGAAGATTTTCTACTAATAATTTAGCCTCCAGAAAACAAGCTAGCATGGCAGGAGAAGCAAGCCTTCAGAAGAAGATTCCTCATGACTCTTGCCAACTAGTTATTTCAGGGTACAAGTGAAATGAAGATTTTCTACTGATAATTCACCCTCCAGCAAACAAGCTAGCATGGTAGGGAGCCCCTCTGGACTTCTATCTCTGTCTATGTGTCTCTGTCTCTGTCTCTCACTGTTTCTGTATTCTCATTTTTTTGTATTTTTTCCTTTTTACAATTCTTTTAATGGTAAAAATTTTCTCTTGCTCTCAGCTATGCCCTTTGTCTTGTAAATAATGCCCTCTGGTCCTCCCACCCAGGCAGGAGAGGTGAGCCTTCAGAAGAAGATTCCTCATGGCTCTCGCCAACTAGTTATTTCAGGGTACATGAGAAATCAAGATTTTCTACTGATATTTCAGCCTCCAGCAAACTAGCTATCGAGTGTAGTAGGGAGCCCCTCTGGCCTTCTATCTCTGTCTCTGTGTCTCTGCCTCTGTCTCTCAGTGCTTCGTCTTCTCATTCTTTTGCAATTTTTCCTTTTTATGATTTTTTTAAAGGTAAAGTTTTTCTCTTTTTCTCAGCTCCACCCTCTGTCTTGTTAATAATCCCCTCTGGTCTTCCACCCAGGCAGGAGAGGCAAGCCTTCAGATTATTTCTCATGGCTCCTGCCAACTATTTATTTCAGGGTACAAGAGAAGTGAAGATTTTCTCCTGATAAGTAAGCCTGCAGCAAACAAGCTAGCCTGGTTTGGAGCCCCTCTGTCCTTCTATCAGTGTCTCTGTGACTCTGTCTCTGTCTCTCCCTGCTTCTGTCTTCTCATTTTTTGTAGTTTTTCCTTTTTATGATTTTTTTAAAGGCAAGGTTTTTCTCTTGCTCTCAGCTCTGCCCTTTGTCTTGTTAATAATCCTCTCTGGTCCTCCCTCCCAGGCAGGAGAGGTGAGCCTTCAGAAGAAGATTCCTCATGGCTAACAGCAGACATCTCATCGGAAACCATGCAAGCGAAGAAAGAATGTGAAAATATATTCAAAGTGTTAAGAGAAAAGCAATTTCAGCTAAGAATACTGTACCCAGCAAGATTATCTTTCATGTGGGAAAAAAAGCAAGAACATTCTTGGATAAACTAATCCTGAAAAAATTTACCTGCGCCAGACCAGATCTCCAAGAAGTTCTCAAGGGTTTGCTTATATCAGGAAAATTAAATACAGACACACGGAAATAAGAGTTCAAAAACTAAGAAAGTGGCCAACTTAATCGTAGGGACAAGTCTGGAGTTGAATATTATATCCCAGAATTTATTGGGAAAATTAACCAAAACAGAAGATAAAGGACATGAGACTGATAGTTTCATGTACCTACCATGTGAACAGAATCCTAACCTTTTTCCTGGCTTTAAGCAAAGTTTCTTAGCATTTCTATGATTTAGGTTAAAACTGGTTTTCTTAATAATACCAAGTGAACTTGATATTGAAATTACTTAGATTATTTAAGAAATTGTGTTATAAATGCAATGTGAATGGAAAAGGAATGGAAGACAATTGTACACAACAGAGACAGTGTGAGAAGAGGGTGGGGAAGGACAGAGGGTCAGAAAGAGGGGTAAAATAAATTCTAGAAACTAGAAATGGAAAATTTTTTATAATAATATGCATGATTCAATCACTATGCAGTATACTCTTGATGGGAAATCACATTTTGTGTGCTGTGATGATGCTTAGGGAAAGAATGTAAATTAAGTTAGAAAAAAAAAGTTTCAGAAAAAAATATCTATTCGATGACTGCAGTAAGATATATAGCCCCAGCTAGATGCTACTTTATAGGATGCCTAAAGTTAGACTTGTGTTCATGGAAATGTATATATCAGCTGTGTTTGCTATAAAAATATTTAGATTAATTAAGATATTTAATAATTTGATAAAATGTGGGGAAATAAACAGTGTAGAAAGCAAACATAGATACCAGAGACAGTGGGGGAGAAGAGTGTGAGATGGCAGAGGGTAAGAGATAGGGAATCAAAATGGGGGGGAAAAAGCAAAACATACATGAAACAAGAAATGGAAAATTATTTGACAGTAACATGTATGTTGATGTGCTTGATTGAGACAATATACAGTGTACTCTGGATGGAAAAATCTCATTTTGTATGCTGTAATGATGTACAGTGAATGAATGTAAATTTAAAAATATATATGAAAAAATTAATTCAAACTTTCCATTGTAAGGTCTGGTGACATTTTCTTCTAAATGTCATATTTCAGACTATATAAACAAATCTCCCACACATTACCATTAAGTAATCTGTTCAGCTTACCCATAAAAAGTTATAGTATAATAAATATGTATACCTATAAAAAAGAAGAGACAAAGAAGAATATTATTTAGTAGTAAAAGTGCTAATTCACCAAGAAGATATAACACCTATAAATATCTATGTACCCAACTCAAGAGCACACAAATACATAAAGGAAAGACTTCTAGATCTAAAAGGAGAGAGAGATTGTAACAATAATTGTTGGGGATCTTAGCATGCCATTATCTCCTTGAGACATTTCAATGAGACAAAAAATAAGCAAAGAGATTTAGAACCTAAATTATAGCATAAATCAGATGGACTTGACAGACATCTATGAAACTTTCCACCCAAAAAATACAAATTGTCCATTTTTCTCAGTCCAGCATAGTACCTTCTCAAAGACTGACCACAAGATAAGGCAAAAAAACAGCCTTTACAAGGGTAGTTTAACATATACAAGGCCATAAATATAATGCACCATATTAACAGAAAGAAAGATAAAACCATTTGATCATTTCAATTGATGCGAAAAAAGCATTTGACAAAATACAACATTCCTTTATGATTAAGACTCCCAGTAAAATCAGCATAGAAGGATTGTTTCTTAGTACAATGAAAGCCATCTAGGAAAAACCTATAAGTAACATTATACTAAATGGGGAAAAGCTGAAAGCTTTTTTACTTAAACGTGGTACAGACAAGGCTGAACACTTACTCTGCTCCTATTCAATATAGTACTGGAAGACCTAGCCAATGTGATCAGACAAGAGAAGGAAATAAAAGGCATTCCAATAGGAAAAGAAGAGCTGAAATTATCTCTGTTTGCAGATTACATGATTGTATACATATAAGACCCAATAGTATCCACAAATAAACTTCTCAAAGTAATAAATATATGCATTAAAGTGGCAGGATACAAAATTAACTTACAAAAATCTATAGCATTTCTATATACAAACAACAAGCAGACAGAAACAGAACTGAAGTAAGTAATTCCATTTACCATAGCCACAAGAAGTATAAGATACCTAGAAATAAAACTAACCAAAGAAGTCAAAGACCTCTATAAGGAAAACTATGAGAACCTTAAAAAGGATATTGAAAAGGACACCAAAAAGCGGAAGGACTTCATGGATTGGGAGAATTAATATAATCAAAATGACAATCCTACTCAAAATAATCTACATTTTTAGTGCAATCCCTATAAAATTACAAAAGAATTCTTCACAGATCTAGACAAGACAATTGTAGAATTAGTATGGAAACATAAAAGACCCCATTTTACCAAAGCAATCCTGTGCAAGATGTTTGGAGCGGGTGGCATCTCACTTCCTGACCCCAAAATATATTACAAAGCTGTGATAATCAAAACAGCATGATATTGGCACAAAAACAGACATGAGGACCAATGGAACAGAGTAGAGACCCCCAATATAAACCCGTAAACATACAGCTAACTGATCTTTGACAAAGGGTACTAGACAATCCAGTGGGAAAAGGAATACCTCTTTAGCAAATGGTGCTGGAAATACTGGGTATCCATCTGCAGAAAGATGAATATGAATCCCCATCTGTCACCATTAACAAAAATCAACTCTGTCCTGTGTGCCATGGCCGGGGTCTGCCCCGCGTGCCGTGGCCGGGGTCTGCCCCGCGTGCCTTGGTCGGGGTCTGTCCCACGTGCCATGGCCGGGGCTCTGCCCCATGTGCCGTGGCCGGGGCTCTGCCCCGTGTGCCGTGGCCGGGGCTCTGACCCCGCGTGCCGTGGCCGGGGCTCTGACCCCGCGTGCCTTGGCCGGGGCACTGCCCCGCGTGCCGTGGCCGGGGCACTGCTCCGCGTGCCGTGGCCGGGGTCTGCCCCCGCGTGCCGTGGCCGGGACTCTGACCCGCGTGCCGTGGCCGGGGTCTGCCCCGCGTGCCTTGGCCAGGGTCTGCCCCGTGTGCCGTGGCCGGGGCTCTGCTCCGCATGCCCTATCCGGAGGTCCGGCCCAACCGGGGCTCTGCCCCGCGTGCCGTGGCCGGGGTATGCCCCCGCGTGCTGTGGCCGGGCTCTGCCCGGCGTGCCGTGGCCGGGGCCCTGTCCCGCGTGCCGTGGCCGGGACTCTGCCCCGCGTGCCGTGGCCGGGACTCTGCCCCGCGTGCCGTGGCCGGGGCCTGCCCCCGCATGCTGTGGCCGTGGTCCTGTCCCCGTGTGCCGTGGCCGGGGTTCTGCCCCGCGTGCCGTGGCCGGGGTTCTGCCCCCGCGTGCCGTGGCCGGGATCTGCCCCCGCGTGCCGTGGCCGCGGTTCTGCCACCGCGTGCCGTGGCCGGGACTCTGCCCCGCGTGCCGTGGCCGGGACTCTGTCCCCGCGTGCCGTGACCGGGGCTCTGCCCCGCGTGCCTTGGCCAGGGTCTGCCCCGTGTGCCGTGGCCGGGGCTCTGCTCCGCATGCCCTATCCGGAGGTCCGGCCCGACCGGGGCTCTGCCCCGCGTGCCGTGGCCGGGGTATGCCCCCGCGTGCTGTGGCCGGGCTCTGCCCGGCGTGCCGTGGCCGGGGCCCTGTCCCGCGTGCCGTGGCCGGGACTCTGCCCCGCGTGCCGTGGCCGGGACTCTGCCCCGCGTGCCGTGGCCGGGGCCTGCCCCCGCGTGCCGTGGCCGTGGTCCTGTCCCCGTGTGCCGTGGCCGGGGTTCTGCCCCGCGTGCCGTGGCCGGGGTTCTGCCCCCGCGTGCCGTGGCCGGGATCTGCCCCCGCGTGCCGTGGCCGCGGTTCTGCCACCGCGTGCCGTGGCCGGGACTCTGCCCCGCGTGCCGTGGCCGGGACTCTGCCCCCGCGTGCCGTGACCGGGGCTCTGCCCCGCGTGCCGTGGCCGGGGTTCTGCCCCGCGTGCCGTGGACGGGGTCTGCCCCTGCGTGCCGTGGCCGTGGTCCTGTCCCCGCGTGCCGTGGCCGGGGTCTGCCCCCGCGTGCCATGGCCGGGGTTCTGCCCCCGCGTGCCGTGGCCGGGGTCTGCCCCCGCGTGCCGTGGCCGGGGTTCTGCTACCGCGTGCCGTGGCCGGGACTCTGCCCCATGTGCCGTGGCCGCGACTCTGCCCCCGCGTGCCGTGGCCGGGGCTCTGCCCCGCGTGCCGTGGACGGGGTCTGCCCCCGCGTGCCGTGGCCCGGGTCTGCCCCGTGTGCCGTGGCCGGGGCCCTGTCCCGCGTGCCGTGGCCGGGGTTCTGCCCCGCATGCCGTGGCCGGGGCCTGCCCCCGCGTGCCGTGGCCGTGGTCCTTCCCCACGTGCCGTGGCCGGGGTCTGCCCCCTCGTGCCGTGGCCGGGGCCCTGTCCCGCATGCCGTGGCCGGGGTTCTGCCCCGCGTGCCGTGGCCGGGACTCTGCCCCGCGTGCCGTGGCCGGGACTCTGCCCCCGCGTGCCGTGGCCGGGACTCTGCCCCGCGTGCCGTGGCCGGGACCCTGTCCCCGCGTGCCGTGGCCGGGGCTCTGCCCCGCGTGCCGTGGCCGGGGTCTGCCCCCTTGTGCCGTGGCCGGGACCCTGTCCCGCGTGCCGTGGCCAGGGTTCTGCCCTGCGTGCCGTGGCCGGGGTCTGCCCCCCGCGTGCCGTGGCCGGGGTCTGCCCCCCGCGTGCCGTGGCCGGGGTCTGCCCCCGCGTGCCGTGGCCGGGACTCTGCCCCGCGTGCCGTGGCCGGGGTCTGCCCCCGCGTGCCGTGGCCGGGGTCCTGCCCCGCGTGCCGTGGCCGGGGTTCTGCCCCGCGTGCCGTGGCCGGGGTCTGCCCCGCGTGCCGTGGCCGGGGTTCTGCCCCGCGTGCCGTGGCCGGGGTCTGCCCCCGCGGGCCGTGGCCGGGATCTGCCCCGCGTGCCGCAACCGCTGATGGCCGTCTCTGCTTTCCTGAGCCGCGTTCCTGAAACTGTGTTCCATGGAGATTCACCTACATTTGCGGGGCTGCACGAGACCCACCCTTGGTCCAGCCCTGAGTGCAGTCTACGTTTCCTATTGTTGGGAACTTTATGATCTGATAATTGGAAAAAAAAATCATGTTTATCATAAAAAATAATTAGAATAATAATAATAATGATTGGGGGAAACATAGGAAAGATATTGAATGTTGAAGCGGGGAGATTAATGTCTCTGTACTGACTGACATGCATGGCATTCCCTTTTGAAAAAGCAATGTAATACACTGTAAAGTTGTATGTAATTCAATGTAATAAAAAAATAGATAATAAAAAAAAATCAACTCAAAGTGGATCATAGATGTAAATCTATAGATCTTTATACAAACTATAAAACTACTGGTGAAAAACACTAGGGAAACTTTGGGGGATTTGGGATAGGCAAAGACTTCTTAAGCAAGACCCCCAAAGCACAGGCAATAATCCCACAAATAGACAGGATTACATCGGATTAAGAAGTTTCTGCACACCGAAGGAAGCTGTAATTAGTGTGAATCAATAAATCTTGGAATGGGAGAGAACTTTTGTTAACTGTGCTTCAGCTAAGGGACTGATAACCAGAATATACAGGGAACTCAAGCGGCTTACCCGTAATAAAATGACTAACATAATTAAAAGATGGGAAAATGAGTGGAATAAACAACTCTCTAAAGAAAACATACGAACAGCCAAAAAGCATATGAAAAAATGCTCAACATTTCTCATCATAAGGGAGATGAAGATCAAAACCACAATGTGATACCATCTAACTCCAGTAACAATGGAGAAGTTTTTAAAAAAATGATAAGTTGTGGAGGGGATGTGGTGAAAGGGGAACTCTCCTACATTTTTGGTGGGAATGTAAATTCATCCAGCCACTGTGGAGAACAATACGGAGGTTTCAAAGTCCTTCAAATAGAACATCCATATGATACAGCAGTTCCACTCCTGGATATCTACCCAAAGTACAGGACAATGCTCAGTCAGAAAAGCGCTTGCATGACTACATTTATTGCAGCATTATTTACAATTGCTAATCAATGGAACCAATCCAAATGTCCAAAAACAGATGATTGAAAATGTGTGGTACATATACTCCATGGAATACTATTCAGTCTTTAAAAAACAACAAGGTCCTGGAATTTGATAGTAAGTGGACAAATATGGAAGATTTGTTGTTGTGTGAAGCAAGTCAGACTATGAAAGAGAAACATTGCATGTCTCCACTCAACATAAACTGAGTGTCCACACTCTATGGTATAGACTGAAAGACTGTAAGACATGAAAGCATTACAAATTGTTATGGACACTAAAGATAAAGTGGAAGGAGAGTGTGGGAAGGGAAGAGTGTAGGAAAGGAAATTTGGAGGAAAAAATAGAGGTAAGACATTTGTGGGACACAGATATGGCTTATTACCTGTGGATGAGAATATATTCTCAATTGGGCTGGACTGAGGTGTATATCATGCTGGGTAAAGTCTCTTTACAATCTAAATGATGTATAACAATTGAAAGTATAAATAATTATAGTAATAATAATTTTTTAAATGTAAAGAAAAAAATAAAATAAATAAAACTCATATCTGGCACATGTGCATGCATGCCCAAATTTCAGACCAGAGAATGGAGGAAAGGAGATTGCAACGCAGCAATCTCCCTGGGGATGATTTCTGACTTTCTGTCTCTATAGTGAATGCATGCACTGTATATAAAAAATCTCTCTAAAAAGAAAAAATGAAATACGTAAATAAATTTTTTAAAAATAAATTAATATAGTAAAGTGGCAGGATTAAAAATCAACTTCCAAAAATCTGTAGCATTTCTATATATGAACAACTGGTTGGATGTAGAGCTGTAGAAAGGAATCCCTTTTACCAGAGCTGCAAAATATATAACACACCTAGGGATAAACCTAAGGAAGTCTAAGACCTTTACAAAGAAAACTATGGAAACTTTAAAAAAGATATTGAAAATGAATTTTAAAAAGTGAAAAGACATCCCATATTCCTGTATTGGAAGAATTAATATGTTCAGAATGTCAGTTCTACCCAGTTCTATATTTAACACAATACCAATCAAAATGCCAGAAATATTATTCACAGATCTAGAAAAGACAATCATAAAATTTGTCTGGGATCATAAAAGACCTCGTATTGCTGTGGAGTGGGTGACATATCACTCTTGACCCCAAAATATACTATAAAGCGGTGATAATCTAAACAGCATGGTATTGGTACAAAAACAGACAGGTGGACCAGTAGTTAGAATAGAGATCCCAGAAATAAACATCAAAGCTTATAGCCAACTGATTTTGGTAAAAGATACCCCTCAATTCATTGGGAAAAAGAAAACCTTTTTAGCAAATGGTGCTGGAAAACCTGGGTATCTACCTGCAGAGAGATGAAACTGAATCCCCAACTTTCACCATTAACAAAAATCAACTCGAGATGGATCAAAGATCTGGACATAAGTACTTAAACTACAAAACTACTGGTGGAAAACACTGGGTAAACTCTGGGAAACATTGGGGTATGTAAATGCTTCTTAAATAAGACCCCCAAAGCATGGGCAATAATCCCTAAAATAGACAATTGGAACTATATCAGGTTAAGAATTTTCTTCACAGCAAAGGACATAGTAATTAGTGTGAATTGAAAACCCTCAGAATAGGAGAATATTTTTGTAAAATATACCTCAGACAAGGGACTGATAACCAGAATACACAGGGAATTTAAGCAGCTTACCCAAATAAAAATATCTAACCCAATTAAAAGTTGATAAATTGAGCTGAACAATAATCTCTCTAAGGAAGACATGTGAACAGCCAAAAAGCATATGAGGAAATGCTCAACATCTCTGATCAAAAGGGAGAAGTAGATTAAAACCACAATGGGATACCACCTAACACCTGTCAGAATGACAAAGATTAAAAATACAAAAAGTGGTAAGTATTGGCAGGTTTGTGGTGAAAGGGGAAGTCTCCTACTCTTGTTGGGAATGTAAACTGGTTCAGCCACTTTGGAGAACAACATGGATGTTTCTCAAACATCTACAAAATAGAAATATCATTTGATCCAGCAATACCACTTCTGGGTATCTACCCAAAGGACAGGAGAATGCTCAGTTGGAAAAGTGCTTGCACATCAGTGTTTATTGCAGCATTATTCACAATCACTAAGACATGGAACCAACCCAAATGTGTATGAACAGATGAATGGATGGGGAAAGTGTGGCACATATACTCTATGAAAAAATATTAAGCAATAAAAAACAAGACCCTGGCATTTGATAGAAAGTGGTTGAGTGTGGAAGATATACTGCTGAGAGAAGCAAGCCAGGATATGAAAGGACGATATTGTATCTACTCTATATATACTGACTATCTTCACTTTATGGTAGAGATTGAAATATTGGAGGGCATAAAAGCAGTGAAAGTAGTTATGGATGCTGAAGACAGTGTAGAACGGGGGAGGGAGAGAGAAGGGAAGAGAATAGAGAAGGATAGCAAGAGAACACAGAGAGGCATGACATTAGTGGGCTCATCCCCACAGGGATCCTGAACTTCACCTGTGAAATATTGCTTTCACGTGGTGTGCTTGCATGCCTCGTGCTTTCCAATTTTTGCTTTTCAAAAAAAAAGTTTTTTAAATCCTTTTTCTTCTTTTTATTATACACACACACAAACACACACACACACAAACACCATATATATATATACATATATATATGTGTGTATATATATATATATATATATATATATATATATATATATATACTTATATGTATATATATATGGTTGTTTCTTGTTTCTTTTGCTCTAATTCTTTTCCATTTTTTAAATCTTTACTCATTGGCTGCTTAGTCCCTACACACTAAGTATCTAAACAGGTCCAAGGGAACAGGATCTAAACATCTGAATACAGTTAGGGTCAGAATATTCCTCTATTCCCACTGATTCTGATGCACAAAGAGTGAAAACAAAACTGAAGAGAGTTTGTGGATCACCTCCTCCTGCATGCCTCTGAACACTCAGATTAAACTTCAAGAATTAGGAAAAACGCGCCATCCATCAGATGACTAGAAATCACTCCAGGGTCACAAGAAATACGGAAAAACAAGAAAGTATCTCTCCTCCAAAGGAAAATAATAACTCCTCTTCATCCTCAGACAGTATGATGAAATACATGGAAATGTCAGATAAATAATTTAGAATTTTCACGATGACAAAGCTCATAGAGATAGAAGAGAAGAGAGATAATGAACTGCCGAAGAGGCAAGAGGATGTAGCTGATGAATTCGAGGAGGTGAGGAAATTCTTGCAAGTTCTAAAAGAGGAAATTCACACTATAAAAAAGAATCAAATGGACCAGTTAGAGATGAAGACTATAATACAGGAAGTCAAAACCTCCCTTGAAAGTATTAAAAGAAGACTAGATCATACCAAAAATTGAATTTAAGATGTAGAAGATAGAATCACTGGCCTAGAAAAATCCACCATGAAGACAAAAAATTTTCCCCCAAAAAATGAGAATACTATACGAGAAATACTAGATACCGTCACACATCCAAACATCCGGATAAGTGGTATCCCAGAAGGGGAAGAGACCCATAAGGGCAACGACAATCTATTCCATAAAATTCTGGAAGAAAACTTTCCAAACCTAGATTGGCATGTAGATTGGTCCAACCACTGTGGAGAATAATTTGGAGATTCCTCAAAAATCTACAGATAGATCTGCCATATGATCCAGAGATCCCACTCCTCGGTATCTACCCAAAGGACAGAAGAATTCTTCATTGGAAAAGTGCTTGCACATCGATGTTTATTGTGGCACTATTCACAATTGCTAAGTCTTGGAACCAACCCAGATGTCCCCGTATGGAGGAATGGATTGAAAAACTGTGGCACATATACTCTATGGAATACTACTCAGCCATAAAAACCAACAGAGCCCTGGCTTTTGACAGAAAGTGGAAGAATATGGAAGATGTACTGCTGAGTGAGGCAAGCCAGACTATGAAGGAGAGACATTGTATGTCCCCACTTAACATATACCGTTTGTCTGCTTTCTATGTCTGAAACTGATTGACTAACAGTTGAACAAACACAAGAGATGGGTGTGAATGTCAGATGAGGTGTATGTGGAGGAGTGGGGTCCAACGAAAGACATTTAGAGAAGGGATACAGAGGTAGAGCATTGACGGGATGGGGAGGTGTGGTGTTATCTGTTGAAGATATTTCGATCAACGGGTCTGGGGAGAAATGTTCACATATCGAAATGGTCTCATTGTAAGCCAAACAATATGATTGAAAGTATATACAAAAATAAATAAATAAATAAATAAATAAATAAAGATCCAGTCCCAAGAAATACAAATACCCTCAATAAAATCAACCGAAGAAGATCTTCCCCAAGACACAGTAAAGCCAGCTTGAGCAAAACCACAGACAAAGACGAGATACTGAGATTGGCAAGAGAGAAACTTCAAGTTACCTACAAAGGATATCCCATCATGCTGACAGTAGATCTGTCATTGTAAACAATGTGAGGAAAGAATGAGGAAAAAATATTCAAAGTGTTAAGGGAAAAGCAATTGCCACCAAGGATACTATACCTGGCAGGATTATCCTTCATATGGGAAGAAAAGACAGTAACATTCTCAGATAAACAAAACCTTAAAGAATTTACCAACACCAGACCAGATCTCCAAGGAGTTCTCAAGGGAGTGCTATACCAGGAAAATTAAATACAGTCACACAGAAACAAGACTTCAGAAACTAAGAAAATGGCAAACATAATCATGGGGACAAATCTGGAGTTGAATATTATATACCAGAATTTAATCGGGAAAATAGAACCACAACAGAATATAAAGTACATGAGACTGAACTGGTGAAATAGAATTTTATGACTTTTGACTAAAAGATTGCTGATTTTCTTTTAGGCTTTGTTTTCTGGTTTTAAGGATTTTTGTCCTGTCTTGAGCTGCCAATAGGTTCATGTACCTACTATTTGAACAGAATACCAACCTGTTTCCTGGCTTTAAGTTTTAAGCATATTTCCTTAGCATTTCTTTGATTTATTAAAGCTAAATCTGCTTTTCTTGAAATTAAAAAATATAGTAAAAAATACATAATTAATGACCGTAGTAAACTATATAGCATCAGCTAGGTGCTACCTTATAGTATATTCATTCTACTCAGAGTTTCATACCTATAAGCAGACATGTATTCACATATATGTATATATCAGCTGAACTTGCTCTTAAAACTAGTTAGATTATTTAAGAAATTTTGTGAATCAATCAAATGAGGGGAAAAAGGGAAAAGAAAACAACTGCGGACACCTTAGACAGTGTGGGAGGAGAGTGGGAAATGGCAGAGGGTGAGAAATAGGGGAAAAATACACACACACACACACACACACACACACACACATATTTCAGATATGAAACTACAAATGGAAAGTTATTGACAATAACGTGTATGATTAAGCCATTATGGAGTATATTCTGGATGGGAAATCACATTTTGTATGCTGTGACAATACTCAGTGAATGAATGTAAATTAATTAATTAAAAATTTTAAAAAATAGAAATGACATATGAGACCAGCAGTTAGAGTAATGGCTATGTTGCTGGACTCCCATGTAGTCGACCACGGCTCGTGTCCCGGACCCAGTGGCTTAAAACTCACACTGGGCCCATGTGCGTGCATGCCCAAGATCCCAAGAGGAGAATGGAGGAGAAGGGATTGCGGCATGGCCATCCCCCCTGGGAGGTGATTTCTCGCTTTCTATCTCTCTATCTCTCTCTGTCTGTCTGGTGAGCACACGCGCCCTATAGCAAAAACCTCTCAAAAAAAAAAAATAGAAATGACATGTGAGAAGTAGGGAAAGACTGGGCCGTGAAGGCTTTCCAATGCTAGAGGAAGCACTTAGATCTTAATGGTCTCTAAAGCATCTTGTGTCTGAACACCTCATGTGTTTGAACACTTGTCAGGAAAAATTGGTCATGCCTTCACAAAATATGTGTATTTAGTCATTTATTCATTATATAAATATTCTACTGAGAAAATATATTAGATGCATTATGAAACATATAAATCATGAAAGGATAAGGAAAAAACCTTGTAAACAGAGTGTTAATATTCTTTTCTCAGTGCTTGCACATCTGTGTTTATTGTGGCCTTATTCACAATTGCTAGGACATGGAACCAACCCAAATGTCCATGAACAGATGAATGAAAAAGTGTGATGTAGTACATATACTCTATGGAATACTACTCAGTAATAAAAAACAAAACAAAACAAAACAAAACAACAACAAAAAAACCCAATAAGAACCTGACCTTTGATAGAAAGTGAACTAATATGAAAGATTTACTGCTGAGTGAAGCAAGCCAAGCTGTGATGGAGAGACATTGTATGTCTCCGCTTAAGATATACCATCTATGGGACCAGCAGTTAGCGTAATAGCTATGTCACTGGACTCTCAAGTAGTCGACCACGGTTCGAGTCCCGGACCTGGTGGCTTAAACTCATGCCGGGTGCGTGTGCGTGCGTGCCCAGGATCCCAAGAGGAGAATGGAGGAGAAGGGATTGCAGCGTGGCCATCTCCCCTGGGGGGTGATTTCTCGCTTTCTGTCTCTCTGTCTCTATCTGACTGGTGAGCGCACGTGCCCTATAGCAAAAAACCTCTAAAAAAATAAAATTAAAATTAAAAAAATAAAGATATACCATCTATCCATACTCTATGGCAGAAACTAAAATATTGGAGGATATAGAAGCATGGAGAATGGTTATGGATACTGGAGACAGTGTGGGAAGAGGATGAGAGATGGGGGAGACTGAGAGGAAAGAAATGAAGAAGAAAATAGGAAGACATTTAGGGGACACAAAAATGGGGGATTGTCTGTTGATAATGTGTATGATACTTCAGCTGGACTGGTGTGAAGTGTATTCATGTTGAGTAATTCATTTAACAAGCTGTAATGAGGTACAATGATTGTTTAAAATAAATTTGAATAATAAAAATGATAAAACAAAAACAAAACAAAACAAACAAAAATATTCTTTTCCCACTCCCTCTTGATTTGTCTGTGGCATCCCCTAGGGTATGTACACCCCAATGTAGAAATAACTGGCCTATAGTGAGGAGACATGACAAGGATTTAAGCAGGGAGTGATGATAGTGAAGTGCAAGTGGGCTGGAGGGGCCAGCCAGAAATTCTGGAGCTTGACCCACCCCCACAGTAGCCCAGCCAGAGAAATACTCTATTTCATGCTGTCTAGTAACACTTCTCGCCTGAGTGGTCCCTTCTGCAGTCTGCATATCCTTCCTCAATGTTCCTGGAAGCTACTGTCTTGGTCAAGTAACTTTCCCTATGTATGTGTCTCAGTTACTCTTCTTGTAGAAACTGTTGTACTTACCTACTACAGAGTTGCACAAACCTTTTCTAGGATACTGAACTATCACTCCTCAAAGAACTGTTCTGATGTATCCTTCCCTTTTTCAAGATTTAGCCATGACTCCTCATTATCCATGGCCAAAAGCCCTCACTACCATATGAATTCAGAGTCTTATATTCAAAATCCCTTGTCTTCTACACCTACCTAACCACTCCAACCTTCTCTTTATGTCTCCTGTTCTAGTCTGTTCTGTTGCTAATAACAGAATACCTGAGAAACCAGCAGATGGTGTAATGTTTATGTTGCTGAACTCCCATGTAATTGACTGTGGTTTGAGTCCCTGACCCAGCAGCTTCAGACTCACGCTGGGTACATGTGCGTGCATGCCCAAAATCTCAAGAGGAGAATGGAGGAGAAGGGATTGTGGAATGGCTATCCCTCCTGGAGGGTGATTTCTGTCTCTCTGGTGAGTGCATGCATCCTATAGTAAAAATCTCTCTCTCTCTAAAACAAAAGCAAAAAACAAAACAAAACAAAACAAAAAAGAATACTTGAGTCTGGGCAGTTTATAAAAGCAGAGATTTATTCAGCTCACAGCTTGGAGGTTCGAAGCCCAAGAACTGCATCTGATGAGAGTCCTTTGGCTGCAACACAACGTGGCAGAGGTCAGGAGCCCTTGTATATGTCCTGATGTCTCTCTATTCTGGTCTCATTCTATCTCCATAAAAATCTACTGAGAGTCAATCAAGGGGGCTCTGCCCTAATTCTTTAATCCTAATCTCCCAAAGGCCCCACTTTGCAACAACATGATTAAGTTTTTACCCTTATAATCTCATTACAACCAAATCTTTTTTTTTTTTTTTTGAAGAGGTTATTTTCGCTATAGGGCGCGTGCGCTCGCCAGACAGACAGAGAGAGACATAGAGACAGAAAGCGAGAAATCACCCCCAGGGGGGATGGTCACGCCACAATCCCTTCTCCTCCATTCTCCTCTCGGGATCTTGGGCACGCATGCACACGCGCCCGGCGTGAGTTGTAAGCCACCGGGTCCGAGACGCGAACCGCGGTCGACTACGTGGGAGTCCAGCGACATAGCCATTACGCTAACTGCTGGTTCCCAACAACCAAATCTTAACACATGAATTTGGGTGGAATGTTTAAATCATAACACCTCCCTTCCCTACCCTCTACTCCAGCCAAATATAACTACTTGTTGTTCCTGAAACACACTCTTTGTTTTCCTGCTATCTGTCTGGAATGCTCATTCTACCAATAATTCTTGTATCTACTGAGTGCCAGGCCACATTCCAGGCACTAGGAGCAAATAAGATGGACAAAATCTCTGACCTCAGGGGGCTCATAGTCTAGTAGAGAAGGCACACAAGATTCAAAAATGAACAAATAAGTATGTAGATGAGAAATTCTCTGAATAACTAGAAAGTAGTACAGGGGAGACACAGAGGGAGTGGGAAGGTGCTATTTTAGAGTGATTAATGATGTTTCTCAGAGAAAGTGACATTTGAACAAAGAGCTGAAAAAAGAGAGAGTATAAAGACTTGCAAAGATCTGGAGGAAGAGCATTCCAGGAAAAGGAAACAGTAATTGCAAAGGCAAAGAATGTGATTAATCAGTTCAAGTAATAGGGGGCCGGCAGTTGATGTGACTGTTAAAGGTACTGGGTCTCCACATGGCCGACCGCGGTTTGAATCCTGAACCTGGCAGCTTAATTTCTCACCTTCCCTTTCTCTCTCTCTCTGTCTTTCTCTGGTCAAATTAAAAAGTAATAATAGCAAATGGAATAAATAAATAATAAATAATTCTTTAAAAAAGTAGTACAAGGAAGTCAGTGTGACTGGAATTGGGAGAGGAACAGAAAGAGTAGGAGGAGATGGGGTTAGAGAGGTGATAGTGAGCCAGATTATGTATGTCTATAGAAGGTCTGGTGAAGACTTTGGCTTTTTTTCCCCAAGTTGAGATGGTACCCACAGAGTTCTGAGTAGAGAAGGTACATGGCCTGATTGAGGATTAACAGGATCTCTCTGATTGCTGTGAGGAGAACAGATTTTGAGGAGGCAAGGGCTTAAAGAGGGAGGCCAGTTTATAGGTCATCCCACTTAGCCAGGCAAGAGAGGTTGGTAGTTTGGATCACAGTAGTAATTGTGGGAGGGGGGAGAAGTGGTCAAAATGTGGATATATTTTAAAGATAGAGCTGAGAATCCCTAATGAATTTAATGTGGAGTGTGAGAGAAAGAGGGGAATCAAGCATGATTCTAAAATTTGTAGATGAACAACTATTCCCTGAGAGAAGGAAGACCAGGGAAGGAGCATATTTGAGAAGGGAGAGATACTAAGAGGTTGGTTTGGGATACATTAAGCTTGAGGTCCCTAATGAACATTCTAATGGAGATGTCAAGTAAGCAATTGGATGTATTGGTATGGAGTTAAGGGACAGGCTCATACTGGAGACATGGATTTGGGAGGAATCTACGTATAAATGGTATTTAAGTCTAGATGGTATCACCTAGAAAGTGAATATAAAAGAACAGAAGAAGGGAAGGGAGAGAAGGAAAGGAGAGGGAGAGAGGGAAAGTTGAGAACAGAGCTTTGGAATATTCCTGATCAGGAAGAGAAAGAGCCAACAAAGTAGACTGAGAAGCCATGGCCTTGAGAATTATTTATCTGTATCCTCCCTGTCTTTCAGGTCCAGCTACAAAGTTACCTCTTCTAGGATCCTTTCCTGAAGACTTTGGCAAAAGTGTTTTCTCCCTTCTTTGAATTCCTTTACACTTTATTGCCTTCTTTAGAGAGATTGGAGAAAATGAGGGTAAGCAAGTCTGTTTGTAATACATCAGTCTTTATACTCCTTAAGGAAATGTCCCTGTCTTTCTCAGGCCCATAAGCCTTTGAAGCAATTTGCACACTGATTCTACAATTTTTTTTTCTTTTTCATTTATTTATTTTTACATTTTTCCACAAACATTTACTTTACATAGCAAAAAATTTTAGCTCATACTCTATAATTCTTGACAGTTTACAAACTACTTTCAAAATCTCAAAATACTGAATTTTAAAGATAATGTTCAAAATATGTCTTATAATTTTGTATGATTTTAAAACTCTATAACAACAGAAGCAGAATGGTTTCAAAAATATATATATACATATATATACAAATATATATGTATATGTATATATAAATATATATATATATATATATATATATATATATATATATATACACATTTAGAGTGCAGACACTCGGTATACATTAAGTGGGGACATACAATGCCTCTCCTTCATAGCATGGCTTGCTTCACTCAACAGTAAGTCTTCCATATTCATCCACTTCCTTTCAAAAGCCAGGGTTTTGTTGTTTTTAATGGATGAATAGTATTCCATTGAGTATATGTGCCACAGTTTTTCTAACCATTCATCAGTTCGTGGGCATTTAGGTTGTTTCCATGACTTAGCAATCGTGAAAAGTGCCGCAATAAACATCGATGTGCAAGCACTTTTTCGATTAAGTATTCTTCTGTCCTTCGGGTAGATACCAAGGAGTGGGATTGCTGGATCATATGGTAGTTCTATTTGTAGATTTTGGAGGAATCTCCAAATTGTTCTCCACAGTGGTTGTACCAATTTACAGTCCCACCAGCAGTGTAAGAGAGTTCCCTTTTCACCACACCCCCTCCAGCACTTACCATTTTTTGTTTTTTTTTAATCTTAGACATTCTGACTGGGGTTAGGTGATATCTCATTGTTGTTTTGATCTGCATTTCTCTTACAATGAGGGATGTTGAGCATTTTTTCATATGCCTTTTAGCTATTCGTATGTCATCTTTAGAAAGTGGTCTATGTCTGAAACTGATTGACTAACAGTTGAACAAACACAAGAGATGGGTGTGAGTGTCAGATGGGGTGTGGAGGAGTGGGGCCCAACGAAAGACATTTGGAGAAGGGATACAGAGCTAGAGCATTGACGGGCTGGGGAGGTGTGGTGTTATCTGTTGAAGATATTTCGATATTTCGATCAACGGGTCTGGGGAGAAAGGTTCACATATCGAAATGGTCTCATTGTAAGCCAAACAATATGATTGAAAGTATATACAAAAATAAATAAAGTAATTAATAAAAAAAAAAAAAGTTAAAAAAAAAAAAAAAGAAAGTGGTTTTTTCAACTCATTCTCCCATCTTTTCATAGGATTGATTGTCTTTTTCCGGAACAGCTGCTTGAGTTCCTTGTGGATTCTGGTTATCAGTCCCCTGTCTGATGCATAGTTTACAGAAATATTTTCCCATTCTGAGGGCTGTCTGTTCACACTAATCACTGTGTCTTTTGCCATGCAGAAACTTCTTAGTCTGATGTAATCCCACTTGTCTATTTTAGGGATCATAGACTGTGCTTTGGGAGTCTTATTTAAGAAGTTTTTCCCTACCCCAATGTCTCCCAGAGTTTCCCCGGTGTTTTCAAGGAGCAGTTTTATAGTTTGAGGTCTTAGATTTAGATCTTTGATCCACCTTGACTTTATTTTTGTCAGAGGTGAGAGGTAGGGGTTCAGATTCATCTTTCTGCAAGTGGAGATCCAGTTTTGCCAGCACCATTTGCTGAAGAGGTTTTCCTTTTCCCACAGGATTGACTGGTGCCCCTTGTCAAAAATCAGTTGGCTGTATGTTTGAGCATTCATTTCTGGGGACTCTATTCTGTTCCATTGGTCCCCCTGTTTGTTCCTGTGCCAGTACCATGCTGTTTTGATTACCACAGCTTTGTAGTATAATTTTGGGTCAGGGGGTGAGATGCCGCCCACTCCATTCTTCTTGTGCAAAACTGCTTTGGCAATACGGGGTCTTTTATGCTTCCAGACAAACGTTATGATTGTCTTTCCTAGATCTGTGAAGAATGTGTCTGGTACTTTGATTGGCATTGCATTAAATAGGTAGATTAATTTGGATAAAATTGCCATTTTGATTATATTAATTCTTCCAATCCAGGAACATGGGATGTCCTTCCACTTTTTTGTGTCATTTTCAATTTCTTTTTTATCTTCTCATAGTTTTCCTTATGCAGGTCTTTAACTTCTTTAGTTAGATTTATCCCTAAGTATCTTATACATTTTTTGGCTATGGTAAATGGAACAACTTTTTTCAGTTCCATCTCAGTCTGCCTGTTGTTCGTATACAGAAATGCTATAGATTTCTGGATATTAATTTTGTATCCTGCAACGTTACTGTATTCATGTATTACTTCCAGAATTTTTTTTATGGAAACAATTGGGTCTTCTATGTATACAATCATGTAATCTGCAAATAGAGAGAGTTTCACCTCTTCTTTTCCTATTTGAATGCCTTTTATTTTTTCCTCTTTTCTGATTGCAATGGTCAAGACTTCTAGTACTATATTGAAGAGGAGTGGAGAAAGTGGACATCCTTGTCTTGTACCCGTTTTTAGTGGAAAAGCTTTCAGCTTTTCTCCATTGAGGATGATGTTCGCTATGGGTTTTTCATAGATAGCTTTTATTGTGTTGAGAAATGGCCCTTCTATGCCCATTTTGCTGAGAGTCTTGATCATGAAGGGATGTTGTATCTTATCAAATGCTTTTTCTGCATCAATTGATATGACCATATGGTTTTTATCTTTCTTCCTATTAATATGGTGTATTACATTTATGGTTTTGCGTATGTTGAACCAACCTTGCATTCCTGGGATAAAGCCTACCTGATCATGATGTATAATCTTTTTGATAAGTTGTTGTGTATGATTTGCTAGTACCTTGTTGAGAATCTTCGCGTCTATATTCATCAGGGATATTGGTCTATAGATTTCCTTCCTTGTCCTGTCCTTATCAGTTTTAAGGATAAGGGTGATAGAGGCTTCGTAGAATGAATTAGGGAGAGATTCACCCTTTTGGATATTTAGAAATAACTTGAGCAGAATGGGGGTTAATTCTTCTTTGAAAGTTTTGTAGAATTCAGAGGTGAATCCATCAGGGCCAGGGCTTTTCTTTGTTGGGAGGTTATTTATAACCGATTTGATCTCCTGGCTTGTTATGGACCTATTCAGACTTTCTATATCCTCCTGGCTCAATCTAGGTAGGTTATACCTGTCCAGAAATTTGTCCATCTCATCCAAATTATCTTGTTTCTTAGCATACAGATGTTCATAGTATCCTCTAATAATGTTTTTTATTTCTACTATGTCTGTTGTTACTTTGTCTGCTTCATTGCAGATCTGATTCACCTGGTTCTTTTCTCTCTTCTTCTTAATAAGTCTCGCTAGTGGTGTATCAATTTTGTTTATCTTTTCAAAGAACCAGGTTTTACTTTCATTTATTTTCTGTATAGTTCGTTTATTTTCTACTTCATTTATTTCTGCTCGTATCTTTATTACCTTTCTCCTGGAGTTTCTGGATCTTTTTGCTGTTGCTTTTGCAATTCTGTGAGGCATGATGTTAAGTGATCCATTTGCCTTTTTCCATGCTCCTCTTATGTGCACTAATTGCTATGAACTTCCCTCTTATGACTACTTTAGCAGTGTCCCAGAGATTATGGAAACTCGTGTCCTCATTGTCATTGGCTTCCATGAACCTTTTGATTTCAGTCTTTATATCTTCAGTAGTTGTGGAGTCATTCAGGAGTAGGTTATTAAGTTTCCATGTATTTGAGTATTTTTGAGGATTTCTCTTGAAATTAAACTCAAGTTTAATTCTATCATGGTCGGTGAAGATGCTGGGTATAGTTTCTATGCTTTTGAATCTGTAGAGGCTTGCTTTGTGCCCAATGATGTGGTCAATCTTCGAGAATGTTCCATGTGGCAGCGAGAAAAAAGTGTATCTTGAGGTTTTAGGATGGAAAGTTCTATAGATGTCTGTTAAGTCCATTTGATTTATGATATCATTTAGATCTTTTATCGCTTTACCTATTTTTTGTCTAGATGATCTATCCAGGGGGGATAGTGCAGTATTGAGGTCTCCAACAATTAGTGTGTTGCAGTCTATCTCCTTTTTCAGATCTAGCAGTCTTTCCTTCACATATTTGGGTGCTCCTGTGTTGGGCGCATAGATATTAATAAGCGTTATATCTTCTTGATCGATTGAACCTTTTACTACAATATAGTGCCCTTCTTTGTCTCTTCAAACGGTTTTTGTTTTAAAGCCTATTTTGTCAGAGATCAGTATTGCGACTCCAGCTCTTTTTTGGTTCCCATTTGCATGGAAAATCTTTTTCCAACCCTTCACTTTCAGTCTATGTATATCTTTATCCATGAAGTGGGTTTCCTGTAGGCAACAGATAGAGGGTTTTTGTTTTTTAACCCATTAAGCCAATCTGTGTCTCTTGATTGGAGAGTTTAATCCATTAACATTCAATGTTATTATTGATGTTAATGGATCTGTACCGATGTTTAAGTTGGCCATTGTCTTAGTTGCCTTTTACTCTTTTGTTTCTGGCTGTTACTTCTTTAGTTTTCCTGGAACAGTACTTTCTTCAGGGTTTCATGGAGAGCTGGCCTGGTGCTGGCAAATTCTTTCAGGTTTTGTTTGTCTGAGAAGATTTTAATCTTTTTTTCCCATTTGAAGGATAATCTTGCAGGATACAATAGTCTTGGTTGAAATTTTTTCTCTCTTAACACTTTCGATACATCTTCCCATTCTTTCCTTGCTTGCATTGTTTCCGTTGAGAGGGCCGGAGTTAGCCTGATGGGGTGACCTTTGTAAGTCACTTGTCGTTTCTCTCTTGCCAGTTTTAGTATCTTATCTATATCTCTGGTCTTAGCCAGTATGGCTATGCTATGCCTTGGGGAAGATCTTCTGGGGTTGATTCTATTTGCTGTCCTTTGTATTTCTTGGGTCTGGTTGTTGGAGTGCCACTCTATGCTTGGGAAATTTTCTTCCAAGATTTCATGGAATAGGTTTTCCATGCTCTTATTAGTTTCTTCACCTTCTGGGATACCAATTATTCGGTCGTTAGGACGTCTAATGGAATCTAGTAATTCTCGTATGTTATCTTCATGTTTTTTTGTTATTTTCTCTATCTTTTTGGTGGTTTTCTCTAGGTCAGAAGTTTTATCTTCTACATCAGAGATTCGACCTTCAGCATGGTCTAATCGACGTTTAATACTTTCAAGAGAGTTTTTGATTTCCTGTATTTCAGACTTCACCTCTAATAGTTCCATCTTATTCTTCCTCAGAATTTCTTCCTTCATATCGTCGAAGGACTTTCTCATCTACTGTAATTCATTGTCTCTTTTCTGTTCCAGCTCATAGTACTTGTTCAACATAAATGTTCTAAACTCTATCTCGGACATTTTTGTAACGTCATCTCTTTTTTCAGGAACAGGAAGGGAGTTACTGTGTTCCTTTTACGGAGACATATTTCCTGCTTTATTAAGGCCTGAGGTTCTTGTAGTTCTAACCATTGGGAGATGTGTTCCCTTTGAAAAACCTTTATGAGAAGGTTTCTTCTAATAGGAGCAAGTGTGTTACCGTTCTGACATGGAATGGAGACAGCCAAAGTCTATCTTCAATTGTCTTTAGTAATGTAAACCAAGAAAAAGTATTCTCTTCAGGTGTCCAAAGAAATGTATCTCCTTCTTCACAGGTGTTTCAGGGAAATGGAGGATTCTAGAGAGTCTTAAAATGCTAGAATGTTTCAGAATTGTAATTCTAGACCTATCTGGACAGCCAGGGATGGTGCAGATAAAGGACGTGAGGATTGAGAAACTGGGAAGAAAATAATATGTAGAATAAAGAAAAAGTCACACGATTTCACCAGGGGTCGAAAGATGGGAGTGTGGTGTGGATGAACTGAGAGCGTTCCTATGTGTTAATCAGAAGAGAGACATTTACAAATGAAACACGTGTGTAAAGGACAGAGAAAAAAAAGGGGGGGGGAATGTACCTGGCTGAAAGAGGGGTGTCTGGCATGGGGTCCCGGGGCTGGAACTACTGTGGGGCAGTCCTCCCTCGAAGATCCTGGCTCAGGGGTCAAAAGATGGGAGTGTGGTGTGGATGAACTGAGGGCGTTCCTATGTGTTAATCAGAAGAGAGAAATTTACAAATGAAAGACTTGGGTAAAAGGACAGAGAAAAAAAAAGTGAAAAAAAATATACCTGGATGAAAGAGTGGAGTCTGGCTTGGGGTCCCGGGGTTGGAACTACTGGGGGGCAGTCCTCTCTCAAAGATCCTGGCCCAGGGATCGAAATATGGGAGTGTGGTGTGGATGAACTGAGGGCATTCCTATGTGTTAAACAGAAGAGATAAATTTCCAAATGAAAGACTTGGGTAACAGGACAGAGAAAAAAAAAAGGAGAAAAAATGTACCTGGCTGAAAGTGGGGAGTCTGGCTTTTGTTCCCCTGCTGGAACTACTGGGGGGCAGTAGTCCCTCGAAGATCCTGGCCCAGGGGTCGAAAGGTGGGAATGTGGTGTGGATGAACTGAGGGCCTTCCTATGTGTTAAACAAAAGAGAGAAATTTACAAATGAAAGACGTGGGTAACAGGACAGAGAAAAAAAAAGGAAAAGAAGTGTAGCTGCCTGAAAGTGGGGAGTTTGGCTTGGGGTTCCGGGGCTCGAAGTACTTGAGTACAGTCCTCCCTAGAAAATCCTGTCCCAGGGGTCGAATGATGGGAGTGCGGTGTGGATGAACTGTGGGCGTTCCTATGTGTTAATCAGAAGAGAGAAATTTATAATGAAAGACGTGGGTAACAGGACAGAGAAAAAAAAAAAGAAAAAAATGCACCTGGCTGAAAGAGGGGAGTCTGGCTTGATGTCCCGGGGCTGGAACTACTGGGGGGCAGTCCTCCCTCGAAGATCCTGGCCCATGGGTCAAAAGATGGGAGTGTGGTGTGGATGAACTGAGGGCGTTCCTATGTGTTAATCAGAAGAGAGAAATTTACAAATGAAAGACGGGTGTAACGGGACAGAGAAAAAAAACGGAGAAAAATGTACCTGCCTGAAATAGGGGAGTCTGGCTTGGGGTTCCAGGGCTGGAGCTACTGGGGGGCAGTAGTCCCTCGAAGATCCTGCCCCAGGGGTCGAAAGATGGGAGTGTGGAGTGGATGAACTGAGGGTGTTCCTATGTGTTAATCAGAAGGGAGATATTTACAAATGAATGATATGGGTAACAGGACAGAGAAAAAAGAATGTACGTGGCTGAAAGAGGGGAGTCTGGCTTGGGGTCCCGTGGCTGGAACTACTGGGGGGCAGTCCTCCCTCGAAGATCCTGGCCCAGGGGTTGAAAGATGGTAGTGTGGTGTGGATGAACTGAGGGCTTTCCTATGTGTTAATCAGAAGAGAGAAATTTACAAATGAAAGACATGGGTAACAGGACAGAGAAAAAAATAAAAGGAAAAAATATATACGTGGCTGAAAGAGGGGAGTCTGGCTTCGGTTCCCAGGGCTGGAACTACTGGGGGCAGTCATCCCTCGAAGATCCTGGTCCAGGGTTGGAAAGATGGGAGTGTGGTGTGGATGAACTGAGGGTGTTCCTCTGTGTTAATCAGAAGAGAGAAATTTACAAATGAAAGACGTGGGTAACAGGACAGAAAAAAAAAAAAGGAAAAAAAATGTACCTGGCTGAAAGAGGGGAGTCTGACTTGGGGTCCGGCGCTGGAACTACTGGGGGTCAGTCAACCCTCGAGGATCTTAGTTCAGGGGTCGAAAGATGGGAGTGTAGTGTGGATGAACTGAGGGAGTTCCTATGTGTTAATCAGAAGAGAGAAATTTACAAATGAGAGACGTGGGTAACATGACAGAGAAAACCAAAAAAGTTAAAAAATGTACCTGGCTGAAAAAGGGGAGTCTTGCTTGGGGCCCCAGGTTTGGAACAACTGGGGAGCAGTCATCCCTCGAAGATCCTGGCCCAGGGGTCTAAAGATGGGAGTTTGGTGTGGATGAACTGAGGGCGTTCCTATGTGTTAATCAGAAGAGGGAAATTTACAAATGAATGACGTGGGTAACAGGACAGAGAAAAAAAAAATGTACCTGGCTGAAAGATGGGAGTCTGGCTTGGGGTCCCGGGGCTGGAACTACTGGGGAGCAGTCCTCCCTCGAAGATCCTGGCCAAGGGGTCGAAAGATGGGAGTGTCGTGTGGATGAACTGAGGGCGTACCTATGTGTTAATCAGAAGAGAGAAATTTACAAATGAAAGACGTGGGTAACAGGACAGGGCAAAAAAAACGAAAAAAATGTCCCAGGTTGAAAGAGGGGATTCTGGCCTGTGATCCCGAAGCTGTAACTACTGGGGCGCAGTGCTCCCTCGAAGACCCTGGCCCAGGGGTCGAAAGAGGGGAGTGGGGTGTGGATGAACGGAGGGCGTTCCTATGTGTTAATCAGAAGAGAGTAATGTACATATGAAAGACGTGGGTAAAAGGACAGAGAAAAAAAAAAGGAAAAAAATGTACCTGGCTGAAAGAGGGGAGTCTGGCTTGGGGTCCCAGGACTGGAACTACTGGGGGGCAGTACTCCCTCGAAGATCCTGCCCCAGGGGTCGAAACATGGGAGTGTGGTGAGGATGAACTGAGGGCGTACCTATGTGTTAATCAGAAGAGAGAAATTTACAAATGAAAGAAGTGGGTAACAGGACAAATAAAAAAAAGAAGAAAAAATATGTACTTGGCTGAAAGAGGGGAGTCTGGCTTGGGGTCGCGGGGCTGTTACTACTGGGGGGCAGTCCTCCCTCGAAGATCCTGGCCCAGGGGTCGAATGATGGGAGTGTGGTGTGGATGAACTGTGGGCGTTCCTGTGTGTTAATCAGAAGAGAGAAATTTACAAATGAAAGACGTGGGTAACAGGACAGAGAAAAAAAAAAGAAAAAAATGTACCTGGCTGAAAGAGGGGAGCCTGGCTTGATGTCCCGGGGCTGGAACTACTGGGGGGCAGTCCTCCCTCGAAGATCCTGGCCCATGGGTCAAAAGATGGGAGTGTGGTGTGGATGAACTGAGCGCGTTCCTATGTGTTAATCAGAAGAGGGAAATTTACAAATGAAAGACGTGGGTAACAGGACATAGAAAAAAAAAAGGAAAAGAAATGTACCTGGTTGAAAGAGGAGAGTCTTGCTTGGGGTCTCGGGGGTGGAACTACTGGGGGGCAGTCCTCCCTCAAAGATCCTGGCCCAGGGGTCCAAAGATGGGAGTGTGGTGTGGATGAACTGAGAGTGTTCCTATGTGATAAACAGAAGAGAGAAATTTACAAATGAAAGACGTGGGTAGCAGGACGGAGCAAAAACAAAAAGGAAAAAAAATGTACCTGGCTGAAAGAGGGGAGTCTGCCTTGGGTTCCCGGGGCTGTAATTACTTGGGGGTAGTCATCCCTCGAAGATCGTGGCCCAGTGGTGGAAAGATGGGACTGTGGTGTGGATGAACTGAGGGCGTTCCTATGTGTTAATCAGAAGAGAGAAATTTACAAATGAAAGACGTGGGTAACAGGACAGAGAAAAAAAAAAAGGAAAAAAAAATGTACCTGGCTGAAACAGGGGAGTCTGGCTTGGGGTCCCGGGGCTGGAACTACTGGGGGGCAGTCCTCCCTCGAAGATCCTGGCCCAGGGGTCGAAAGATGGGAACGTGGTGTGGATGAACTGAAGGCGTTCCTATGTGTTAATCAGAAGAGAGAAATTTACAAATGAAAGACGTGGGTAACAGGACAGAGAATAAAAAAGGAAAAAAAAATGTACCTGGCTGAAAGTGGGGAGTCTGGCTTGGAGTCCCGGGGCTGGAACTACTGGGGGCAGTCCTCCCTCTATGATCCTGGCCCATGGGTCTAAAGATGGGAGTCTGGTGTGGATGAACTGAGGGCGTTTCTATGTGTTAATCAGAAGAGAGAAATGTACAAATGATAGACGTGGGTAACAGGATAGAGAAAAAAAAAAAGGAATAAAAATGTACCTAGCTGAAAGAGGGGAGTCTGGCTTGGGGTCTCTGGCCTGGAACTACTGGGGGGCAGTCCTCCCTCGAAGATCCTGGCCCAGGGGTCGAAAGATGGGAGTGTAGTGTGGATGAACTGAGGGCGTTCCTATGTGTTAATCAGAAGAGAGAAATTTACAAATTAAAGACGTGGGTAACAGCATAGAGGAAAAAAAAAAGGAATAAAAATGTACCTGGCTGAAAGAAGGGAGTCTGGCTTGGCGTCCCGGGGCTGGAACTACTGGGGGGCAGTCCTCCCTCAAAGATCCTTCCCCAGGGGTCGAAAGATGGGAGTGTGGTGTGGATGAACTGAGGGCGTTCCTGGGTGAAAGAGGGGAGTCTGGCTTGGGATCCCAGGGCTGGAACTACTGGGGTGCAGTCCTCCCTCGAAGATCCTGGCCCAGGGGTCAAAAGATGGGAGTGTGGTGTGGATGAACTGAGGGCTTTCCTGGCTGAAAGAGGGGAGTCTGGCTTGGGGTCCCGTGTCTGGAACTACTGGGGGGCAGTCCTCCCTCGAAGATCCTGTCACAGGGGTCCAAAGTTGGGAGTGTGGTGTGGATGAACTGAGGGCGTTCCTGGCTGAAAGAGGGGAGTCTGGCTTGGGGTCCCAGGGCTGGAACTACTGGTGGGCAGTCCTTCCTCAAAAATCCTGGCCCACGGGTCCTGATTCTACAATTTTTAACACTTATAGCACCTACCATATTGTTTACTTAACGAATTTACATCAAATAGTTAAACTTTTTTTCTTTTATTTTTTTCTTTCATTTTATTTCAAGTTCTTTTATACATTAAATCACATTATTTAGCTTGCAAAGTGAATATTCCAACATGTGTTCATTTCTCCCCAGTCCAGTTGATATTATTATAAAGTTATCTTCAACAGATAATTCCCCACTTCTTTGTCCCATTAGTGCTGTTCTATTTTTCTCCTAATGTCTTTCCTCAGACTCTATTCCTTCACCCACCCTCTTCCCACCCTATATCTGGTATTCACAACTATTTACTGTGTTTCTATATCCTTTAGTCATTCAATTTCAGTCATAAAGTGTAGACACTCTGTATATATTAAGTGGAAACAAACAATGTCTCTCCTTCATAGCCTGATTTGCTTCATTCATCAGTAAATCTTCCATATTCGTCCACTTTCTGTCACAAGCCAGGGTCTTGTTGCTTTTTATGGCTGAGAAGTATTCCATAGATTATATATGCCACATTTTTTCAATCCATTCATCTGTTCATGGGCATTTGGGTTGGTTCTATATCTTAGCAATTGTGAATAATGCTGCAATAAACATCGATGTGCAAGTACTTTTCTGATTAAGAATTCTTCTGTCCTTTGGGTAGATATCAAAGAGTGGGATTGCTGGATCCTATAGTAGTTCAATTGTAAATTTCTGAGGACTCTCCATATTCTTCTCCACAGTGACAGGACCAATTTACATTCCCACCAGCAGGGTAAGAGAGTTCCCCTTTGACCACATCCCCGCCAAAACTTATCTTATTTGTTTTTTAATCTTAGTCATTCTGACTGGGGTTAGGTGGTATCTCATTGTTTTGATCAGCATTTCCCTTACAATGAGGAATGTTGAATATTTTTTCATATGCCTTTTGGCTATTCATATGTTATCCTTAGAGAGTGGTTTATTTCAGCTCATTCTCCCATCTTTGAATAGGGTTGATCATCTTTGTTCAGGACAGCTGCTGGGATTCCTTGTGTATTCTGGTTATTAGCTCTTTATATGACGCATAGTTTACAAAAATATTTTCCCATTCTTTTTTTTTTTTGTGTGTGTGTGTGTGGGAGAAGTTTTTGCTATAGGGCGTGTACGCTCGCCAGACAGACAGAGAGACAGAAAGCAAGAAATCACCCCCTGGGGGGGAGGCCGCACCGCAATCCCTTCTCCTCCATTCTCCTCTCGGGATCTTGGGCATGCACACACACGTGCCCGGCATGAGTTTTAAGCTACCTGGTCTGGTACATGAACCAGGGTCGACTACGTGGGAGTCCAGCGACATAGCCATTACGCTAATTGCTGGTCCCAGCCATTCTGAGGGCTGTAGATTCACAGTAATTACTGTGTCTTTTGCCATGCAGAAACTTCTTAGTCTGATGTAATCCAACTTGTGTATTTTGGGGATTATTAACTTTGCTTTGGGGGTCTTATGTAGGAAGCCTTTGCCTACCCTAATATCTATCAAAGTTTCCCCAGTGTTTTTGAGGAGCAGTTTTATAGTTTGAGGTCACAGGTTTAGATCTTTCATTAACTTTGAGTTGATTGTTGTCAATGGTGAAAGATAGGGGTTCAGATTCATATTTCTGCAGGTGTATATTCAGTTTTTCCAGCACTGTTTGGTGAAGAGGTTTTACTTTTCCCACTGGATTGACTGATACCCCTTGTCAAAAATCAGTTGACTGTATGTTTGAGAATTTGTGGGGAATCTATTTTGTTCTATTGGTCCACCTGCCTGTTTCTGTGCCAGTACCATGCTGTTTTGATTACCACAGCTTTGTAGTATATTTTGGGGTCAGGAAGTGAGATGCTACCCACTCAACTCTTCTTGTGCAGGATTACTTTGGCAATACGAGATCTTTTATGATTCCAGACAAATTTTATGATGATCTCTTCTAGATCTGTGAAGAATGTATCTGGTACATTGATTGGCATTGCATTAAATAGGTAGATTAATTTGGGTAGAATTGCCATTTTGATTATCTTAATTCTTTCAATCCAGGAACATAGTATGTCCTTCCACTTTTTTGTGTCATATTCAATTTCATTTGTTAGCGTTTCATAGTTTTTCTTGCGGAGGTCTTTAATTTCTTTGGTTAGATTTAGTACTAAGTATCTTATACTTCTTGTGGCTATGGTAAATGAAATTACTTTTTTCAGTTCTATCTCAGTCTGCCTGTTGTTCATATATAGATATGCTATAGATTTTCTTTTTTTGGAGAGTTTTTTTTTTTTTAATAGGAAGCTTGCGCTTGCCAGAAAGACAGAGACAGATAGAGACAGAGAGACAGAAAGCGAGAAATCACCTCCCAGGGGGATAGCCATGCCACAATCCCTTCTCTCGGGATCTTGGGCATGCATGCACATGTGCCTGGCATGAGTTTAAGCCGCCAGGTCTGGGACTTGAACTGTGGTTGACTACATGGGAGTCCAGCGACATAGCCATTACGCTAACTGCTGGTCCCTATATGCTATGGATTTCTATATGTTGATTTTGTAACCTTCAACTTTAATGTATTCATGTATTACTTCCAGGAATTTTTCATGGTTACCATTGGGTCTTCTGTGTATACCATTATGTCATCTGCAAATAGTGAGAGTTTCACCTCTTATTTTCTGATTTGAATGCCTTTTATTTTATTCTCTTTTCTGATTGTATTGGCGAGGACTTCCAGTACTATATTGAAAAGAAGTGGAGAAAGTAGGCATCTTTGTCTGTACTAGTTTTTGGTGGAAACGCTTTCAGCTTATTTTCATTAAGGATGATGTTCACTGTAGGATTTTTATAAATAGTTTTTATTGTGTTGAGAAATGACCCTTCTATGCCAATATTGCTGAGACTCTTTATCCTGAAGGGAATGTGTATTTTATCAAATGTTTTTTCTATGTAAATTGATATGATCATATGGTTTATGTTTCTTTCTATTGATACAGAGTATTACATTTATGGTTTTGCATATGTTGAACAAACCTTGCATTCCTGGAATAAAACCTACCTGATCATGATGTATAATCTTTTTTTATAAGTTGTTGGATACAATTTGCTAGTGTCTTGTTGAGAATCTCATCAGAGATATTAGCCTATAGTTTTCTTCCTTGTCCTGTCCTTATATGTTTTAAAGATAAGACTGATAGAGGCTTCATAGAATGAATTAGAGAGAGATTCACCCCTTTGGATCAGTAGAAATAAGTTGAGAAGTATGGGGGTTAACTATTCTTTAAAAATGTTGTATAATTCAGAAGTGAGGCTATCAGGGCCAGGGCTTTTCTTTGTTGGGAAGTATTTATTACTGATTCAATCTCCTGGCTTGTTATGGGCCTATTCAGACTTTCTATATATTCCTGGCTCAATCTTGGTTGATTATATGTGTCCCGGAATTTGTCCATCTCATCTAGATTGTTTTATTTCTTGGCATATAGTTGTTCATAGCATCCTCTAATAATGTTTTGTATTTTTACTATGTCTGTTGTTATATTTCCTGCTTCACTGCAGATTTGATTTACCTGGTTCCTTTCTCTCTTTTTCTTAATAGGTCTCACTAGTGGTGTATTTATTTTCTTTATCTTTTCAAAAAAAAAAAAACAAAAAACAAAAACAAAAAAACAGCTTTTACTTTATTTTCTGTATATTTTGTTTATTTTATATTTCACTTATTTCTTCTTGTATCTTTATTATTTCCTTTCTAATGGAGTTTTTGGATATTTTTGCTGTTCCTTTACCAGTTCTATGAGGCATGATGTTAATTGATCCATTTGCCTTCTTTCTGTCTTCTTCTTATATGCACTAATTGCTATGAACTTCCCTCTTATGATTGCTTTAACAGTGTCCCAATGATTATGGTAACTCGTGTTCTCATTGGCATTGTCTTCCATGAATCATTTGATTTAATTCTTTATTTCTTCATTAGTTCAGAAGTCATTCAGGAATAAGTTATTTAGTTTCCATGTATTTGTGTATTTTTGAGGGTTTCTCTTAAAATTAAATTCAAGTCTAATTCCATCATTGTCAGAGAAGATGCTGGATATAGTTTCTATGCCTTTGAATTTGTAGAGGCTTGCCTTGCTCCCTATCATGTGGTAAATTTTCTAAAAAGATTCATGTGGGGGTGAGAAAAAAAGTGTATATTGTGGTTTTGGGGTGGAAAGTTCTACAGATGTCTGTTCAGTCCATTTGATTTATGGTATCATTTAGCTCCTTTATCTTTTTACCAATTTTTTCTAGATGTTCTTTCCAGAGGGGATAGTGGGGTGCTGAGGTCTACAACAATTAGTGTCATGCAGTCTATCTCTCCTTTTAGATCTAACCGTCTTTCCTTCACATATTTGTGTGCTCCTGTGTTAGGTGCATAGATATTTATAAGAATTATATATCCTTGGGAACCAGCAGTTAGTGTAATGGCTATGTTGCTGGACTCCCACGTAGTCGACCGCGGTTCGTGTCCCGGACGCGGTGGCTTAAAACTCACGCTGGGCGCGTGTATGTGCGTGCCCAAGATCCCAAGAGGAGAATGGAGGAGAATGGATTGCGGCGTGACCATCCCCCTGGGGGGTGATTTCTCACTTTCTGTCTCTATGTCTCTGTCTGTCTGGCGAGCGCACGCGCCCTATAGTGAAAATCTCTCTGAAAAATAAAATAAAATAAAATAACATAAAAAAAGAATTATATATTCTAGATTGATTGCCTCTTTTACTACCATATAGTGCCCTTCATTGTCTCTTTTTTATTCTCTTTAAATTAATTTTTTTACATTAATTCACTATACATCATTACAGCATACAAATGAATTTTCCATCCAAAATACACTGTGTATTGGCTCAATCAAGCACATCAACATATATGTTTTCAGCAAATAATTTTCCAATTCTTATGTCTTATATACTTTGGTTTTTGTTTTGCCATCCTTGATTCCTTACCCCTCACCCTCTGCCATGTCCCACCCTCCTCCCACATTGTTTCTGGTATCCATGGTTGCTTTCTATGCCTTTCCCACCTCCATTTAATTGATTTGCTAATGAACTTAATTAGTCTAAATATATCCAATAGCTAGCACAGCTGATATATACCTATACATGAACCCAAGTCTGACTTTAGGCATAAACCCCAGTGAGTAAAATGAACATATTAGAAAGTAGTACCCAGCTGGGGCTATATAGCTTACTGCAGTCATCAAATATGAATTTTTTAAAAAAATTTTGATATGAACAGTTTTACCGTTTTTTTTTCTCCTGCAACTTTTTTTTAATTACTTAAAATTCATTCCCTGAGCATCATCACAACGTACTAAATGTGGTTTCCCATTTAGAATAAACTGCATAGTGGCTTAATCATGCATGTTATCATCAATAATATTCCATTTCTACTTTCATACACATGTATACGTATATGTTTTTTACCCGATGTTTGACCTTCTGCCCTTTCCCACTCTCTTATTACACTATCTCTGCTATATACAGTTGTCTTCCATTCCTTTTTCCCCAACATTTGGTTGAACACACAATATCATAAGTAATCTAACAACTTTCAGCAGATAATTTCGAGAAGAGTAGTTTTGAACTGGTAATGATATTTCCTTGAAACATAAGCCTAGAAACAGGTTAGTATTCTGTTAAAATAGTAGGTACATGCACATATCAACAGCTCAAGAAAGGACAAAAATCCTTTAAAACCAGAAAACAAAGCTTAGAAGAAAAGCAGCAATAATTTAGTCAAGTCACAAAATGTTGTTTAATCGGTTTAGTCTCATGTACTTAATCACTCTTCTGTTAAGGTTCGATCTTCCAGATTGAATTCTGGGATATGATATTCATCTCCAAACATTGTCCCTACAATTCAGTTGTCCATTTTCTTAGTTTTTGAACTCTTATTTCTGTGTGTCTGCATTTACTTTTACTGACATAACATTCCCTTAAGAACTTCTTGGAGATCTGGTCTGGTGCTGGTAAATTCTTTCAGGTTTTGTTTATCTGGGAAAGTTCGTGTCTTTTCTTCCCAAATGAACGATAACCTTACTGGGTACAGAATTCTCGGTTGAAATTGCTTTTCCCTTAATACTTTGAATATATTTTCCCATTCTGTCCTCGCTCGCATTGTTTCCGATGAGAGGTCTTCCATTAGTCTGATGGGATACCCTTTGTAGGTAACTTGCCTTTTTTCTCTAGCAAGTCTTAGTATCTTGTCTCTGTCTGTGGTTTTGGTCAATCTGGCTATGATGTGTCTTGGAGAAGATCTTCTTGGGTTGATTCTATTTGGGGTCCTCTGTATTTCTTGGGACTGAATCTTTGAGTGCCTCTCCAGGTTTGGAAAGTTTTCTTGCAGGATTTCATGGAATAGATTATCAATGCCTTTATGAGTCTCTTCACCCTCTGGGATGCCTATTATCTGGAGGTTTGGACGTTTAATTGTATCTAGTACTTCTCGCATATTATTCTCAAATTTTTGGGCCATTTTCTCAGTCTTCATGGTGGATTTTTCTAGGCCAGCCATTTTCTCTTCTACATTAGAGATTCTATTTTCTGTATGATCTAGTCTGCTTTTAATACTTTCAAGGGAGATTTTGACTTCTTGTATAATAGCCTTGATCTCTAAGAGTTCCATCTGATTCTTTTTTAAAGTGTGAAATTCCTCTTTTAGATCTTGCATGAATTTCCTCACCTCCTGGAACTCTTCAACTCCTTTCTCCTTCCTCTTCAGCAGTTCCTTGTCTCTCTTCTCTTCCATCTCTGTTAGCTTGGCCATTATGAATGCTCTGAATTCTTTATCAGACATTTCATTATTTTCATTGAACTGTGTGTGGATGAAGAGGAACAATCCGTTTCCCGTGTGGGAGAAGTATTTTCCTGCATCCCCATATTTCTTGTGGTCCTGCATCGATTTCTAGTCATCTGGTGGACGGTCGGTTTCTTCCCGAAATTGGAGGTACAATCTGAGGGTCGAGGAGTGTGCGGAAAAGGAAGCAGAGAGAAAGAAACAATACCAACAACAGCAAAAAGCCAGACAAGAAGCAGAGAAAAAGAAGAGAAAACATTTAAATAAATCTAAAGAAAAATTAATATTCAAAAAATTTCAGTAAAATTCAAAAAATAGAAAACTGCACGACCCACAAGCACACCACGTGAAATGGTTAGATCGCAGGAGCTATGGAGCTGACTGTCTCTTGAAGAAAGGCTGTGCAGGAAGGAGGAGAGGGGATTATTAACAAGATAAAGGGCTAATTAGGAGGAGCCACAGGGCTGGTAAAACACATCACCTTAAAAAATACTAAAAAGCAAAAATTAAAAAAATGCCAGAGAGAGAAAGAGAAAGACAGAGGACAGAGACAGAGGTAGAGAGAGACAAGGACTGATACAGAGAGGAGACTTGAAAGGGGTCTTCCTACCACTCAGGATTTGTATGCTGGAGGCCCAGATAGCAGTGAAACATCTTCCTTTCTCGCAAAATGGCTCGATCGAAGGAGCCATGGAGCTGACTGTCTCTTGAAGAAGGGCTGTTGTGGGAGAAGAAAAGGGGATTATTAACAAGGTAAAGGGCTAGCTAGGAGTGGCCAAAGGGCCCTGTAAAACGCCTCACTCTAAAAAATTCTAAAAATCAAAAATTAAAAAAAAGACAGAGAGAGAGACAGAGAGACAGAGGACAGAGACAGAGATAGAGAGAGACAAGGACTGATACAGAGAGAGGACACTTGAAAGGGGTCTTCCTAAACACGGGTTTTGTATGCTGGAGGCCCAGGTAGCAGTGGAACATCTTCCTTTCTCCCAAAATGGCTAGATTGCAGGAGCCATGGAGCTGACTGTCTCTTGAAGAAGGGCTGTTCTGGGAGGAAGAGAGGGGACTATTAACAAGACAAATGACTAGCTAGGAGGAGCCAAAGGGCTATGTAAAATGCCTCACTTTAAAAATTCCAAAAAACAAAAATTATAAAAATGACAGAGAGAGAGACAGAGACAGAGAGAGAGACAAAGAACAGAGATACAGGTAGAGAGAGACAGGTACTGATACACAGAGAGTAGACTTGAAAGGAGTCTTTCTATCATGTGCGTTTTGTATACTGGCAGCCCAGTTAGCAGTGGAACATCTTCCTTTCTCCCAAAATGACTAGATCGTAAGAGCCATGGAGCTGACTGTCTCTTGAAGAAGGGCTGTTCTAGGAGGAGGACAGGGGATTATTAACAAGATAAAGGGCTAGTTAGGAGGGTCCAAAGGGCCCTGTAAAATGCCTCACCTTAAAAAATTATAAAAATCAAAAAATAAAAAAATGACCAGGAGAGAGAGAGAGAGAGAGAGAGAGAGAGAGAGAGAAACAGAGAGGACAGAGACAAAGGTAGAGAGAGACAAGGACTGATACAGAGAGAGGAGACTTGAAAGGGGTCTTCCTACCACTTGGGTTTTGTATGCTGGAGGCCCAGTTAGCAGTGGATCATCTTCCATTCTCCCAAAATGGCTTGATCGCTGGAGCTATGATGCTGACTGTCTCTTGAAGAAGGGCTGTTCTGGCAGGAGGAGGGGGATTATTAACAAGATAAAGGGCTAGCTAGGAGGGGCCAAAGGGCCCTGTAAAAGGCCTCACCTTAAAAAATTATAAAAAGCAAATATTTTTAAAAATGACAGAGAAAGAGAGAGAGAGAGAGAGAGAGAGAGAGAGAGGACAGACACAGAGATAGAGAGAGACAAGTACTGATACAGAGAGAGGAGACTGGAAAGGGGACTTCCTACCACGAGGGATTTGTATGCTGTAGGCCCAGGTAGCAGTGGAACATATTCCTTTCTCCCAATACGACTAGATCGTAAGAGCCATGGAGCTGACTGTCTCTTGAAGAAGGGCTGTTCTGGGAGGAGGAGAAGGGATTATTGACAAAATAAAAGGCTAGTTAGGAGGGGCCAATGGGCCCTGTAAAATGCCTCACCTTAAAAAATTCAAGAAAGCAAAAATTTAAAAAATGACAGAGAGAGAGAGAGAGAGGGAGATAGAGAACAGAGACAGAGGTAGAGAGAGACAAGGACTGATACAGAGAGAGGAGACTTGAAAGGGATCTTGCTACCACACGGGTTTTGTATGCTAGAGGCCCAGTTAGCAGTGGAACTTCTTCCTTTCTCCCAAAATGGCTAGATCACAGGAGTCATGGAGCTGACTGTCTCTTGAAGAAAGGTTGTTCAGGGAGGAGGAGAGGGGATTATTAACAAGATAAAGGGCTAGCTAGGAGGGACCCACGGACCTTGTAAAACGCCTCACCTTAACAAATTCTAAAAAGCAAAAATTTAAAAAATGGCAGAGAGAGAGAGAGAGAGACAGAGGACAGAGACAGAGGTAGAGAGAGACAAAGAATGATAGAGAGAGGTGACTTGAAAGGGGTCTTCCTACCACACGGAATTTTTATGCTGTTGTCTCAGTTAGAAGTGGAACATCTTCCTTTCTCACAAAAGGGCTAGATCGCAGGAGCCATGGAGCTGATTGTCTCTTGAACAAGAGGTGTTTTGGTAGGAGGAGAGGGGATTATTAACAAGATAAAGAGTGAGCTAAGAGGGGTCAAAGGGCCCTGTAAAATGGCTCACCTTAATAAATTCTAAAAAGGAAAAATTAAAAAGGAATGACAAAGAGAGAGAGAGACAGAGAGAGAGAGAGACAGAGGATAGAGACAGAGGTAGAGAGAGACAAGGACAGATACACAGAGAGGAAACTTGAAAGCGGTCTTCCTACCACGCGGATTTTGTGTGCTGGAGGCCCAGTTAGCAGTGGAAAATCTTTGTTTCTCCAAAAATGGCTAGATCGCAGGAGCCATGGAGCTGAATGTCTCTTGAAGAAGAACTGTTCTGGGAGGAGGAAAGGCTATTATTAACAAGATAAAGGGCTAGCTAGGAGGGGCCAAAGGGCCCTGTAAAATGTCTCGCCTTAAAAAATTCGAAAAAGCAAAAATTAAAAAAATGTCAGAGAGAGAGAAAGAGAAAGAGAGAGAGACAGAGGACAGAGACAGAGGTACAGAGAGACAAGGACTGGTACAGAGAGAGGAGACTTGAAAGGGGTCTTCCTACCACTTGGGTTTTGTATGCTGGAGGCCCAGTTAGCAGTGGAACATCTTCCTTTCTGGCAAAATGTCTAGATCGCAGCAGCCATGGGGCTGTCTGTCTCTTGAAGAAGGGCTGTGCTGGGAGGAGGAGAGGGGATTATTATCAAGATAATGGACTAGCTATGAGGTGCCAAAGGGCCCTGTAAAATGCCTCCAGTTAAAAAATTCTAAAAATCAGAATTAAAAAAAATGAAAGAGAGAGAGAGAGAGAAAGAGACAGAGGACAGAGACAGAGGTAGAGAGAGACAAGGACTGATACAGAGGGAGGAGACTTGAAAGGGGTCTTCCTACCATGTGTGTTTTCTATGCTGGAGGCCCAGTTAGCAGTGGAAAATCTTCTTTTCTCCCAAAATGGCTAGATTGCAGGAGCCATGGGGCTGACTGTCTCTTTTTTTTTTTTTTTTTTTTTTTTTTTTTTTTTTTTTTTATTAATTACTTTATTTATTTTTGTATATACTTTCAATCATATTGTTTGGCTTACAATGAGACCATTTCGATATGTGAACATTTCTCCCCAGACCCGTTGATCGAAATATCTTCAACAGATAACACCACACCTCCCCATCCCGTCAATGCTCTACCTCTGTATCCCTTCTCTAAATGTCTTTCGTTGGGTCCCACTCCTCCACATACACCTCATCTGACATTCACACCCATCTCTTGTGTTTGTTCAACTGTTAGTCAATCAGTTTCCGACATAGAATGCAGACAAACGGTATATGTTAAGTGGGGACATGCAATGTCTCTCCTTCATACTGTCTCTTAAAGAAGCGCTGTTCTGGGAGGAGGAGAGGGGATAATTAACAAGATAAAGGGCTAGCTAGGAGAGGGCAAAGGGCCCTTTAAAATGCCTCACCTTATAAAATCCTAAAAAGCAAAAATTTTAAAAATGACAGAGAGAGAAAGAGAGAGAGAGACAGAGAATAGAGACAGAGGTAGAAAGAGACAAGGACTGATACAGAGAGACGAGACATGAAAGGGGTCTTCCTACCACGTGGGTTTTGTATGCTGGAGGCCCAGTTTGCAGTGAAACATCTTCCCTTCTCCCAAAATGATTAGATCACAGGAGCCATGGAGCTATCTCTTGAAGAAGGACTGTTCTGGGAGGAGGAGAGTGGATTATTAACAAGATAAAGGGCTAGCTAGGAAGGTCCAAAGGGCCCAGTAAAATGTCTCACCTTAAAAAATTCTAAAAATCAAAAATTAAAAAAATGACAGAGAGAGAGAGAGAGACAGAGGACAGAGAAAGAGGTAGATAGAGACAAAGACTGATACAGAGAGAGGAGACTTGAAAGGGGTCTTCCTACCAGGAGGATTTTGTATGCTGGAGTCCCAGTTAGCAGTGGAACATGTTCCTTTCTCCCAAAATGGCTAGATCACAGGAGCCATGGACCTGACTGTCTCTTGAAGAAGGGCTGTTCTGGGAGGAGGAGAGGGGATTATTAACAAGATAAAGGGCTAGCTAGGAGGGGCAAAAGGGCCCTGTAAATTGCCTCCCCTTAAAAAATACTATAAATCAAAAATTATAAAAATGATAGAGAGAGAAAGAGAGAGGGAGTCAGAGGACATAGACAGATGTAGAGAGAGACAAGGACTGATACAGAGAGAGGAGACTTGAAAGTGTTTTTCCTAACACGTGGGTTTTGTTTGCTGGAGGCCCGGTTAGCAGTGGAACATCTTTCTTTCTCCCAAAATGGCTAGATCGCAGGAGCCAGGGAGCTGACTGTCTCTTGAAAAAGGAATGTTTTGGGAGGAGTCGAGGGGATTATTAACAAGATAATGGGCTAGCCAAGCGGGGCAAAAGGGCCCTGTAAAAACCGTCACCTTAAAAATAATAAAGAGCAAATATAAAAAAAATGGCAGAGAGAGAGAGAGAGAGACAGAGGACAGAGACAGAGGTAGAGAGAGACAATGACTGATACAGAGGGAGGAGACTTGAAAGGGGTCTTCCTACCACACAGGTTTTGTATGCAGGAGGCCCAGTTAGCAGTGGAACATCTTCCTTTCTCCCAAAAGGGCTAGATCGCAGAAGCCATGGAGCTGACTATCTCTTGAAGAAGGGCTGTTCTGGGAGGAGAAGAGGCGATAATTAACAATAGTAAGGGCTAGCTAGGAGGAGCCAAAGGGCCGTGTAAAAGGCCTCACCTTAAAAAATTCTAAAAAGGATAAATTTTTAAAAATGACAGAGAGAGTGAGAGAGACAGACGACAGAGACAGAGGTAGAGAGAGACAAGGACTGATACAGAGAGAGGAAACTTGAAAGGGGTCTTCCTACCACGTGGGTTTTGTATGCTGGAGGCCCAGTTAGCAGTGGAACATCTTCCTTTCTCCCAAAATGCCTAGATCGCAGGAGCCATGGAGCTGACTGTCTCTTGAAGTAGGGCTCTTCTGGGAGGAGGAGAGGGTATTATTAACAAGATAAAGGGCTATCTAGGAGGGGCCAAAGGGCCTTGTATAACACTTCAAATTTAAAAATTCTAAAAGGCAATAATTTTAAAAAATGACAGAGAGAGAGAGAGAGAGAGAGAGGGAGAGAGGGAGAGAGACAGACAGACAGAGGACAGAGTTAGAGGTAGAGAGAGACAAGGACTGATACTGAGAGAGGAGACTTGAAAGGGGACTTGCTACCACACGGGTTTTGTATGCTGGAGGCCCAGTTAGCAGTGGAACATCTTCCTTTCTCCAAAAAATGGCTAGATGGCAGGAACCATGAAGCTGACTGTCTCTTGAAGAAGGGCTGTTCGTAGAGGCGGAACGGGGATTATTACCAAGATAAAAAGCTAGCTAGGAGGGGCCAAAGGGCCCTGTAAAACGCCTGACCTTAAGAAATTCTGAAAAGCAAAAATTTACTGAAATGACAGAGAGAGAGAGAGACAGAGTACAGAGACAGAGGTAGAGAGAGACAAGGACTGATACAGAGAGAGGAGACTTGAAAGGGGTCTTCCTACTACACGAGTTTTGTATGCTGGAGGCCCTGTTATCAGTGGAACATCTTCCTTTCTCCAAAAATGACAAGATCGCAGGAGCCATGAAGCTGACTGTATCTTGAAGAAGGGCTGTTCTGGGAGAAGGAGAGGGGATTATTAACAAGATAAATTGCTATCTAGAAGAGGCCAAAGTGCCCTGAAAAATGCCCCACCTTAAAAAATTCTAAAAAGCAAAAATCAAATAAATGAAAGAGAGAGAGAGAGACAGAGGACCGAGACAGACGTAGAGAGAGACAAGGACTGATACAGAGAGAGGAGACTTGTAAGTGGTCTTCCTACCACGTGAGTTTTGTATGCTGGAGGCCCAGTTTGCAGTGGAACATCATCCCTTCTCTCACAATGGCTAGATCGCAGGAGCCATGGAGCTGACTGTCTCTTGAAGAAGGGTTGTTCTGGGAGGAGGAGAGGGATTATTAACAAGGTAATGGGCTAGCTAGGAGGGGCCAAAGGACCCTGTAAAACGCCTCACCTTAAAAAATTCTAAAAAGCCAAAATTTAAAAAATGACAGAGAGAGATAGAGAGAGACAGAGGACAGAGACAGAAGTAGAGAGAGAAAAGGACTGATACAGAGAGAGGAGTCTTGAAAGGGTTCTTCCTACCACACGGGTTTTGTATGTTGGAAGCCCAGTTAGCAGTGGAACATCTTCCTTTCTCCCAAAATGGCTTGATTGCTGGAGCCATGGAACTGACTGTCTCTTGAAAAACTGCTGTTTTGGGAGGAGGAAAGGGGATTATTAACAAGATAATGGGCTAGCCAAGCGGGGCAAAAGTGCCCTGTAAAACGCCTCACCTTAATAATTCTGAAAAGCATATATTAAAAACTGGCAGAGAGCGAGAGAGAGAGACAGAGGACAGAGATAGAGGTAGAGAGAGACAAGGACTGATACAGAGAGAGGAGACTTGGAAGGGGTTTTCCAACCACACGGGTATTGTATGCTGGAGGCCCAGTTTGCAGTGGAACATCTTCCCTTGTCCCACAATGGGTAGATTGCAGGAGCCATGGAGCTGTCTCTTGAAGAAGGGCTGTTCCGGGAGGAGGAGAGCGGATTATTAACAATAGAAAGGGCTAGCTAGGAGGGGCCAAAGGGCCCTGTGAAAGGCCTCACCTTAAAAAATTCTAAAAAGCATAAATTTAAATAAATGACATAGAGAGTGAGAGAGACAGAGGGCAGAGACAGAGGTAGAGAGAGACAAGAACTGATTCAGAGAGAGAAGACTGAAAGGGTTCTTCCTACCATGCAGGTTTTGTATCGTGGAGGCCCAGTTAACAGTGGAACATCTTCCTTTCTGGCAAAATGTCTAGATCGCAAAGCCATGGAGCTGACCATCTCTTGAAGAAGGGCTCGTCTGGGAGGAGGAGAGGGATTATTAACAAGATACTGGGCTAGCTAGGAGGGGCCAAAGGGCCTTGTAAAACGCTTCACCTTTAAAAATTCTAAAAGGCAAAAATTAAAAAAATGACAGAGAGAGAGAAAGAGAGAGAGAGACAGAGGACAGAGACAGAGGTACAGAGAGACAAGGACTGATACAGAGAGAGGAGACTTAAAAGGGGTCTTCCTACCATGAGGGTTTTGTATGTTGGAGTCGTAGTTAGCAGTGGGCCATCTTCCTTTCTCCCAAAATGGCTAGATGGCAGGAGCCATGGAGCTGACTGTCTCTTGAAGAAGGGCTGTTCTGGGAGGAGGACAGGGGATTATTAACAAGATAAAGGGCTAGCTAGGAGGGGCAAAAGGGCCCTGTAAATCGCCTCCCCTTAAAAAACACTATAAATCAAAAATTATAAAAATGACAGAGAGAGAGAGACAAAGAGAGAGAGAGAGAGAGAGTCAGAGGACATAGACAGATGTAGAGAGAGACAAGGACTGATACAGAGAGAGGAGACTTGAAAGGGGTCTTCCTACCACGAGGGTTTTGTATGCTGGAGGCCAAGTTAGCAGTGGAACATCTTCCTTTCTGCCAAAATGGCTAGATGGCAGGAGCCATGGAGCTGACTCTCTCTTGAAGAAGGGCTGTGCTGGAAACCAGCAGTTAGCGTAATGGTTATGTCGCTGGACTCCCACGTAGTTGACCGCGGTTCGCATCTCGGACCCGGTGGCTTACAACTCATGCCGGGCACGTGTGCGTGCGTGCCCAAGATCCCGAGAGGAGAATGGAGGAGAAGGGATTGCAGCGTGACCATCCCCCCTGGGGGGGTGATTTCTCGCTTTCTGTCTCTATGTCTCTTTCTGTCTGTCTGGCGAGCGCACGCGCCCTATAGTGAAAAACCTCTCAAAAAAAAAAAAAAAAGGAAGGGCTGTGCTCGGAGGAGGATAGGGGATTATTAACAAGATAAAGGTCTAGCTAGGAGGGGCCAAAGGGCCCTGTAAAATGCCTCACCTTAAAAAATTCTAATAAGCAAAAATTAAAAAATGACAGAGAGAGACAGAGGACAGAGACAGAGGTAGAGAGAGAAAAGGACTGATACAGAGAGTGGAGACTTGAAAGGGGTCTTCCTACCAGACTGGTTTTGGAGAGGTTTTTCGCTATAGGGCGCGTGCGCTCACCGGACAGACAGAGAGAGACAGAGAGACAGAAAGCGAGAAATCACCCCCCAGGGGGGATGGTCATGCCGCAATCCCTTCTCCTCCATTCTCCTCTCGGGATCCTGGGCACGCACGCACACGCGCCCGGCGTGAGTTGTAAGCCACCGGGTCCGAGACGCGAACCGCGGTCGACTACGTGGGAGTCCAGCGACATAGCCATTACGCTAACTGCCGGTTCCCCAGACTGGTTTTGAATGCTGGAGGCCCAGTTACCATTGGAACACCTTCCTTTCTCCCAAAATGGCTAGATCGCAGAAGCCATGCAGCTGACTGTCTATTGAGGAAGGGCTGGCTGTTCGGGGAGGAGGAGAGGGAATTATTAACAAGATAAAGGGCTAGGTAGGAGGGTCCAAATGGACCTGTAAAATGCCTCACCTTAAAATATACTAAAAAAGAAAAATTTTTAAAAATGACAGATTGAGAGAGAGACAGAGGACAGAGACAGAGGTAGAGAGAGACAAAGACTGATACAGAGAGAGGTGATTTGAAAGGCGTTTTCCTACCACGTGGGATTTGTATTCGAGAGGCTCAGTTAGAAGTGGATCATCTTCCTTTCTCCCAAAAGGGCTAGATCGCAGGAGACATGGAGCTTACTGTCTCTTGAACAAGAGCTGTTCTGGAAAGAGGACAGGGAATTATTAACAAGATAAAGGGTTACTTAGTAGGGGCCAAAGGAACCTGTAAAATGGCTCACCTTAAAAAATACTAAAAAGCAAAAATTAAAAAGGAATGACAAAGAGAGAGAGAAAGACAGAGGAGGGAGACAGAGGTAGAGAGAGACAAGGACTGATACACAGACAGGAGACTTGAAAGGGGTCTTCCTACCACGTGAGTTTTGTGTGCTGGAGGCCCAGTTAGCAGTGGAACATCTTCATTTCTCCCAAAATGGCTAGATCGCAGGAGCCATGGAGCTGACTGTCTCTTGAAGAAGGGCTGTTCTGGGAGGAGGAGAGGGGATCATTAACAAGATAAAGGGCGAGCTAGGAGGGGACAAAGGGCCTTGTAAAATGCCTCGACTTAAAAATTCTAAAAAGCAATTATTAAAAAAAATCTCAGACAGAGAGAGAGCAGAGTACAGAGACAGAGGTAGAGAGAGAAAAGGACTGATATAGAGAGAGGAGACTTGAAAGGGGTCTTCCTACCACACGAGTTTTGTATGCTGGAGGCCCTGTTAGCAATGTAACATCTTCCTTTCTCCCAAAATGGCAAGATGACAGGAACCATGAAGCTGACTGTTGAAGAAGGGCTGTTCTGGGAGGAAGAGAGGGGATTATTAAAAAGATATAGGACTAGCTAGAAGGGGCAATTGGGCCCTGTAAAATGCCTCACCTTAATAATTCTAAAAAGAAAATATAAAAAAAATTGCAGAGAGAGAGAGAGCGAGAGGGAGAGACAGAGAACAGAGATAGAGATAGAGAGAGACAAGGACTGATACAGAGAGAGGAGACTTGAAAGGGGTCTTCCTACCACGCGGGTTTTGTATGCTGCATGCTCAGATTGCCGTGGAACATCTTCCATTCTCCCACAATGGCTAGATATCAGGAGCCATTGAGCTGTCTCTTGAAGAAGGGCTGTTCTGGGAGGAGGAGAGCAGATTATGAACAAGATAAAGGGCTAGCTAGGAGGGGCCAGAGGGCTCTGTTAAACGCCTCACCTTAAAAAATTCTAAAAAGCAAATATTTAAAAAAATGACAGAGAGAGAGAGAGAGAGAGAGAGAGACAGAGGACAGAGACAGAGGTAGAGACAGACAAGGACTGATACAGAGAGAGGAGACTTGAAAGGGGTATTCCTACCACGAGGGTTTTGTATACTGGAGGCCTAGTTAGCAGTGGGATATCTTCCTTTCTCCCAAAATGGCTAGATGGCAGGAGCCATGGAGCTGACTGTCTCTTGAAGAAGGGCTCTTTTGGGAGAAGGAAAGGGATTATTAACAAGATAAAGGGGTAGCTAAGAGGGGCCAAAGGGCCCTGTAAAACGACTCACCTTAAACAATTCTAAAAAGCAAAAATTTAAAAAAATGACAGAGAGAGAGAGAGAGAGACAGAGGACAGAGACAGAGGTAGAGAGAGACAATGACTGATACAGAGAGAGGAGACTTGAAAGGGGTATTCCTACCACATGGGTTTTGTATGCTGGAGGCCCAGTGAGCAGTGGAACATTTTCCTTTCTCCGTAAATGGCTAGATCACAGGAGCCATGGAGCTGACTATCTCTTGAAAAAGGGCTCTTCTGGGAGGAGGGGAGTGTATTATGAACAAGATAAAGGGCTAGCTAGGAGGGGCCAAAGGGACCTGTAAAACACTTCACCTTTAAAAATTCTAAAAGACAAAAATTTTAAAAAAATGACAGAGAGAGAAAGAGAGAGAGAGACAGACATAGGACAGAGACATTTGTAGAGAGAGACAAGGACAGATACAGAGAGAGGAGACTTGAAAGGGATCTTGCTACCATGCGGGTTTTGTATGCTGGAGACCCAGTTAGCAGTGGAACATCTTCCTTTCGCCCAAAATGGCTAGATCGCAGGAGCCAAATAGCTGACTGTCTCTTGAAGAAGGGTTGTTATGTGAGGAGGAGTGGGGATTATTAACAAGATAAAAGGCTAGCTAGGAGGGGCCAAAGGGAGCTGTAAAAGGCCTCACCGTTAAAAATTCTATAACACATAAATTTTAAAAAAATGACAGAGAGAGAGTGGGAGAGAGACAGAGGGCAGAGAAAGAATTAGAGAAAGACAAGGACTGATACAGAGAGAGTAGACTTGAAAGGGGTCTTCCTGCCACACGGGTTTTTATGCTGGAGGCCCAGTTAGCAGAGGAACATCATCCTTTCTCCCAAAATATCTAGAACGCAGGAGCCATTGAGCTGACTGTCTCCTGAAGAACAGCTGTTCTAGGAGGAGGAGAGTGGATTATTAACAAGATAAAGGGCTAGCTAGGAGTGGCCAAAGGGACCTGGAAAATGCCTCACCTTAAAAAATTCTAAAAAGCAACACCACACTCCCATCTTTAAATCCCTGGGCCAGGATCTTCGAGGGAGGACTGCCCCCCAGTAGTTCCAGCCCCGAGACCCCAAGCCAGACTCCCCTCTTTCAGCCAGGAACGCCCTCAGTTCATCCACACCACACTCCCATCTTTCGACCCCTGGGCCAGGATCTTCGAGGGAGGACTGCCCCCCAGTAGTTCCAGTCCCAGGACCCCAAGCCAGACTCCCCTCTTTCAGCCAGGAACTTTTTCCCCCTTTTTTTCTCTGTCCTGTTACCCACGTCTTTCATTTGTAACTTTCTCTCTTCTGATTAACACATAGGAATGCTCTCAGTTCATCCACACCACACTCCCATCTTTCGACCGCTGGCAAAATCGTGCGCCGCGCTAATCCGCGGCACGTGACTTTTTCTTTATTCTACATATTATTTTCTTCCCAGTTTCTCAATCCTCATGTCCTTTATCTGCACCATCCCTGGCTGTCCAGATAGGTCTAGAATTACAATTCTGAAACATTCTAGCATTTTAAGACTCTCTAGAATCCTCCATTTCCCTGAAACACCTGTGAAGAAGGAGATACATTTTTTGGACACCTGAAGAGAATACTTTTTCTTGGTTTACATTACTAAACACAATTAAAGATAGACTTTGGCTTTCTCCATTCCACATCAGAAAGGAAACACACTTGCTCCTATTAGAAGAAACCTTCTCGTAAAAGGTTTTTCAAAGGGAACACATCTCCCAATGGTTAGAAGTACAAGAACCTCAGGCCTGAATAAAGCAGGAAATATGTCTCCATCAAAGGAACACAGTAACTCCCTTCCTGTTCCTGCAAAAATAGAGGACGATACCAAAATGTCCGAGATAGAGTTTAGAACATTCATGTTGAACAAGTACTATGAGCTGGAACAGAAAAGAGACAATGAATTACAGGAGACGAGAAAGTCCTTCGACGATATGAAGGAAGAAATTCTGAGGAAGAATAAGACGGAACTATTAGAGGTGAAGTCTGAAAAACAGGAAATCAAAAACTCTCTTGAAAGTATTAAATGTCGATTAGACCATGCTGAAGGTCGAATCTCTGATGTAGAAGATAAAACTTCTGACCTAGAGAAAACCACCGAAAAGATAGAGAAAATAACAAAAAAACATGAAGATAACATACGAGAATTACTAGATTCCATTAGACGTCCTAACGTCCGAATAATTGGTATCCCAGAAGGTGAAGAAACTAATAAGAGCATGGAAAACCTATTCCATGAAATCTTGGAAGAAAATTTCCCAAGCATAGAGAGGCACTCCAACATCAAGACCCAAGAAATACAAAGGACAGCAAATAGAATCAACCCCAGAAGATCTTCCCCAAGGCATATCATAGCCATACTGGCTAAGACCAGAGATAGAGATAAGATACTAAAACTGGCAAGAGAGAAACAACAAGAGACTTACAAAGGTCACCCCATCAGGCTAACACCGGACTTCTCAACGGAAACAATGCAAGCAAGGAAAGAATGGGAAGATGTATCGAAAGTGTTAAGAGAGAAATAAGTTCAACCAAGACTATTGTATCCTTCAAGATTATCCTTTATATGGGAAAAAAAGATTAAAATCTTCTCAGACAAACAAAACCTGAAAGAGTTTGTCAGCACCAGGCCAGCCCTCCATGAAACTCTGAAGAAAGTACTGTTCCACGAAAACTAAAGAAGTAACAGCCAGAAACAAAAGAGTAAGAGGCAACTAAGACAATAGCCAACTTAAATGCCGGAAAAGATCCATTAACATCAATAATAACATTGAATGTTAATGGATTAAACTCTCCAATCAAGAGACACAGACTGCTCCCTGACCCAAAAATATACTACAAAGCTGTGGTAATCAAAACAGCATGGTACTGGCACAGGAACAGACAGGTGGACCAATGGAACAGAATAGAGTCCCCAGAAATGAATGCTCAAACATACAGCCAACTGATTTTTGACAAGGGGCACCAGTCAATCCTGTGGGAAAAGGATAACCTCTTCAGCAAATGGTGCTGGCAAAACTGGATCTCCACTTGCAAAAAGATGAATCTGAACCCCTACCTCTCACCTCTGACAAAAATAAAATCAAGGTGGATCAAAGATCTAAACCTAAGACCTCAAACAATAAAACTGCTCCTGGAAAACACCGGGGAAACTCTGGGAGACATTGGGGTAGGGAAAAACTTCTTAAATAAGACTCCCAATGCACAGTCTATGATTCCTAAAATAGACAAGTGGGATTACATCAGACTAAGAGGTTTCTGCATGGCAAAAGACACAGTGATTAGTGTGAACAGACAGCCCTCAGAATGGAAAAATATTTTTGTAAACTATGCATCAGACAAGGGACTGATAACCAGAATCCACAAGGAACTCAAGCGGCTGTTCCGGAAAAAGACAATCAATCCTATTAAAAGATGGGAGAATGAGTTGAAAAAACCACTTTCTAAAGATGGCATACGAATAGCTAAAAGGCATATGAAAAAATGCTCAACATCCCTCATTGTAAGAGAAATGCAGATCAAAACAACAATGAGATATCACCTAACCCCAGTCAGAATGGCTAAGATTAAAAAAACAAAAAATGGTAAGTGCTGGAGGGGGTGTGTTGAAAAGGGAACTCTCTTACACTGCTGGTGGGACTGTAAATTGGTCCAACCACTGTGGAGAACAATTTGGAGATTCCTCCAAAATCTACAAATAGAACTACCATATGATCCAGCAATCCCATTCCTTGGTATCTACCCGAAGGACAGAAGAATACTTAATTGAAAAAGTGCTTGCACATCGATGTTTATTGCGGCACTTTTCAAGATTGCTAAGTCATGGAAACAACCTAAATGCCCACGAACTGATGAATGGTTAGAAAAACTGTGGCACACGGGACAGATCCATTAACATCAATAATAACATTGAATGTTAATGGATTAAACTCTCCAATCAAGAGACACAGACTGGCTGAATGGGTTAAAAAACAAAAACCCTCTATCTGTTGCCTACAGGAAACCCACTTCATGGATAAAGATATACATAGACTGAAAGTGAAGGGTTGGAAAAAGATTTTCCATGCAAATGGGAACCAAAAAAGAGCTGGAGTCGCAATACTGATCTCTGACAAAATAGGTTTTAAAACAAAAACTGTTCGAAGAGACAAAGAAGGGCACTATATTGTAGTAAAAGGATCAATCGATCAAGAAGTTATAACGCTTATTAATATCTATGCGCCCAACACAGGAGCACCCAAATATGTGAAGGAAAGACTGCTAGATCTAAAAAGGGAGATAAACTGCAACACACTAATTGTTGGAGACCTCAACACTGCACTATCCCCCCTGGATAGATCATCTAGACAAAAAATAGGTAAAGAGATAAAAGATCTAAATGATATCATAAATCAAATGGACTTAACAGATATCTATAGAACTTTCCATCCTAAAACCTCAAGATACACTTTTTTCTCGCCGCCACATGGAACATTCTCGAAGATTGACCACATCATTGGGCACAAAGCAAGCCTCTACAGATTCAGAAGCATAGAAACTATACCCAGCATCTTCACCGACCATGATGGAATTAAACTTGAGTTTAATTTCAAGAGAAATCCTCAAAAATACTCAAATACATGGAAACTTAATAACCTACTCCTGAATGACTCCACAACTACTGAAGAAATAAAGACTGAAATCAAAAGGTTCATGGAAACCAATGACAATGAGGACACGAGTTTCCATAATCTTTGGGACACTGCTAAAGCAGTCATAAGAGGGAAGTTCATAGCAATTAGTGCACATAAGAGGAGCATGGAAAGAAGGCAAATGGATCACCTAACATCATGCCTCACAGAATTGGAAAAGCAACAGCAAAAAGATCCAAAAAACTCAAGGAGAAAGGAAATAATAAAGATACGAGCAGAAACAAATGAAATAGAAAATAAACGAACTATACAGAAAATAAATGAAAGTAAAAGCTGGTTCTTTGAAAAGGTAAACAAAATTGATACACCACTAGCGAGACTTATTAAGAAGAAGAGAGAAAAGAACCAGGTGAATCAGATCTGCAATGAAGCAGGCAAAATAACAACAGACATAGTAGAAATAAAAAACATTATTAGGGGATACTATGAACATCTGTATGCCAAGAAACAAGATAATTTGGATGAGATGGACAAATTTCTGGACAGGTATAATCTACCTAGATTGAGCCAGGAGGATATAGAAAGTCTGAATAGGTCAATAACAAGCCAGGAGATCAAATCAGTTATAAATAACCTCCTAACAAAGAAAAGCCCTGGCCCTGATGGATTCACCTCTGAATTCTACAAAACTTTCAAAGAAGAGTTAACCCCCTTTCTGCTCAAGTTATTTCTAAATATCCAAAAGGGTGAATCTCTCCCTAATTCATTCTATGAAGCCTCTATCACCCTTATCCTTAAAACTGATAAGAACAGGACAAGGAAGGAAAACTATAGACCAATATCCCTGATGAATATAGACGCGAAGATTCTCAACAAGGTACTAGCAAATCGTATACAACAACTTATCAAAAAGATTATACATCATGATCAGGTAGGCTTTATCCCAGGAATGCAAGGTTGGTTCAACATACGCAAAACCATAAATGTAATAAATCATATTAATAGGAAGAAAGATAAAAACCATATGGTCATATCAATTGATGCAGAAAAAGCATTTGATAAGATACAACATCCCTTCATGATCAAGACTCTCAGCAAAATGGGCATAGAAGGGCCATTTCTCAACACAATAAAAGCTATCTATGAAAAACCCATAGCGAACATCATCCTCAATGGAGAAAAGCTGAAAGCTTTTCCACTAAAAACGGGTACAAGACAAGGATGTCCACTTTCTCCACTCCTCTTCAATATAGTACTAGAAGTCTTGGCCATTGCAATCAGAAAAGAGGAAAAAATAAAAGGCATTCAAATAGGAAAAGAAGAGGTGAAACTCTCTCTATTTGCAGATGACATGATTGTATACATAGAAGACCCAATGGTTTCCATAAAAAAAATTCTGGAAGTAATACATGAATACAGTAACGTTGCAGGATACAAAATTAACATCCAGAAATCTATAGCATTTCTGTATACGAACAACAGGCAGACTGAGATGGAACTGAAAAAAGTTGTTCCATTTACCATAGCCACAAAAAGTATAAGATACTTAGGGATAAATCTAACTAAAGAAGTTAAAGACCTCCACAAGGAAAACTATGAGAAGATAAAAAAAGAAATTGAAAATGACACAAAAAAGTGGAAGGACATCCCATGTTCCTGGATTGGAAGAATTAATATAATCAAAATGGCAATTCTACCCAAATTAATCTACCTATTTAATGCAATGCCAATCAAAGTACCAGACACATTCTTCACAGATCTAGGAAAGACAATCATAAAGTTTGTCTGGAATCATAAAAGACCCCGTATTGCCAAAGCAGTTTTGCACAAGAAGAATGGAGTGGGCGGCATCTCACTCCCTGACCCAAAAATATACTACAAAGCTGTGGTAATCAAAACAGCATGGTACTGGCACAGGAACAGACAGGTGGACCAATGGAACAGAATAGAGTCCCCAGAAATGAATGCTCAAACATACAGCCAACTGATTTTTGACAAGGGGCACCAGTCAATCCTGTGGGAAAAGGATAACCTCTTCAGCAAATGGTGCTGGCAAAACTGGATCTCCACATGCAGAAAGATGAATCTGAACCCCTACCTCTCACCTCTGACAAAAATAAAGTCAAGGTGGATCAAAGATCTAAACCTAAGACCTCAAACTATAAAACTGCTCCTGGAAAACACCGGGGAAACTCTGGGAGACATTGGGGTAGGGAAAAACTTCTTAAATAAGACTCCCAATGCACAGTCTATGATCCCTAAAATAGACAAGTGGGATTACATCAGACTAAGAAGTTTCTGCATGGCAAAAGACACAGTGATTAGTGTGAACAGACAGCCCTCAGAATGGGAAAATATTTTTGTAAACTATGCATCAGACAAGGGACTGATAACCAGAATCCACAAGGAACTCAAGCGGCTGTTCCGGAAAAAGACAATCAATCCTATTAAAAGATGGGAGAATGAGTTGAAAAAACCACTTTCTAAAGATGACATACGAATAGCTAAAAGGCATATGAAAAAATGCTCAACATCCCTCATTGTAAGAGAAATGCAGATCAAAACAACAATGAGATATCACCTAACCCCAGTCAGAATGTCTAAGATTAAAAAAACAAAAAATGATAAGTGCTGGAGGGGGTGTGGTGAAAAGGGAACTCTCTTACACTGCTGGTGGGACTGTAAATTGGTCCAACCACTGTGGAGAACAATTTGGAGATTCCTCCAAAATCTACAAATAGAACTACCATATGATCCAGCAATCCCACTCCTTGGTATCTACCCGAAGGACAGAAGAATACTTAATCGAAAAAGTGCTTGCACATCGATGTTTATTGCGGCACTTTTCACGATTGCTAAGTCATGGAAACAACCTAAATGCCCACAAACTGATGAATGGTTAGAAAAACTGTGGCACATATACTCAATGGAATACTATTCATCCATAAAAAACAACAAATCCCTGACTTTTGAAAGGAAGTGGATGAATATGGAAGACTTACTGTTGAGTGAAGCAAGCCATGCTATGAAGGAGAGACATTGAATGTCCCCACTTAATATATACCGAGTGTCTGCACTCTAAATGTGTATATATATATACACATATATATTTGTATATTTATGTATGTATATATTTTTGAAACCATTCTGCTTCTGTTGTTAAAGAGTTTTAAATTTATACAAAATTATAAGACATATTTTGAACATTATCTTTAAAATTCAGTATTTTGAGATATTGAAAGTTGTTTGTAAACTGTCAAGAATTATGGAGTATGAGCTAAAATTTTTTGCTATGTAAAGTAAATGTTTGTGGAAAAATGTAAAAAAATAAAAATAAAAATAAAGAAAAAACTTGAATTAAAAGGCAGATATTGACAATAGATTTTTAAAAGTATATCCAGCAATAAAGAAGAAGAATTTGAAATTAAAAAAAAAAAAAAAAAAAAAAAAAAGAAAAACTGTGGCACATATACTCAATGGAATACTATTCATCCATAAAAAAACAACAAATCCCTGGCTTTTGAAAGGAAGTGGATGAATATGGAAGACTTACTGTTGAGTGAAGCAAGCCATGCTATGAAGGAGAGACATTGTATGTCCCCACTTAATATATACCGAGTGTCGGCACTCTAAATGTGTATATATATATATACATATATATATTTGTATATATATGTATATATATATTTTGAAACCATTCTGCTTCTGTTGTTATAGAGTTTTAAAATTATACAAAATTATAAGACATATTTTGAACATTATCTTTAAAATTCAGTATTTTGAGATCTTGAAAGTTGTTTGTAAACTGTCAAGCATTATGGAGTATGAGCTAAAATTTTTTGCTATGTAAAGTAAATGTTTGTAGAAAAATGTAAAAATAAATTAAAAAAAAAAGAGACACAGACTGGCTGAAAGGATTAAAAAACAAAAACCCTCTATCTGTTGCCTACAGGAAACCCACTTCATGGATAAAGTTATACATAGACTGAAAGTGAAGGGTTGGAAAAAGATTTTCCATGCAAATGGGAACCGAAAAAGAGCTGGAGTCACAATACTGATCTCTGACAAAATAGGCTTTAAAACAAAAACTGTTGGAAGAGACAAAGAAGGGCACTATATTATAGTAAAAGAATCAATCGATCAACAAGATATAACGCTTATTAATGTCTATGTGCCCAACACAGGAGCACCCAAATATGTGAAGGAACGACTGCTAGATCTAAAAAGGGAGATAGACTGCAACACACTAATTGTTGGAGACCTCAACACTGCACTATCCCCCCTGGATAGATCATCTAGACAAAAAATAGGTAAAGAGATAAAAGATCTAAATGATATCATAAAACAAATGGACTTAACAGACATCTATAGAACTTTCCATCCTAAAACCTCAAGATACACTTTTTTCTCGCCGCCACATGGAACATTCTCGAAGATTGACCACATCATTGGGCACAAAGCAAGCCTCTACAGATTCAGAAGCATAGAAACTATACCCAGCATCTTCACCGACCATGATGGAATTAAACTTGAGTTTAATTTCAAGAGAAATCCTCAAAAATACTCAAATACATGGAAACTTAATAACCTACTCCTGAATGACTCCACAACTACTGAAGAAATAAAGACTGAAATCAAAAGGTTCATGGAAACCAATGACAATGAGGACACGAGTTTCCATAATCTTTGGGACACTGCTAAAGCAGTCATAAGAGGGAAGTTCATAGCAATTAGTGCACATAAGAGGAGCATGGAAAGAAGGCAAATGGATCACCTAACATCATGCCTCACAGAATTGGAAAAGCAACAGCAAAAAGATCCAAAAAACTCAAGGAGAAAGGAAATAATAAAGATACGAGCAGAAACAAATGAAATAGAAAATAAACGAACTATACAGAAAATAAATGAAAGTAAAAGCTGGTTCTTTGAAAAGGTAAACAAAATTGATACACCACTAGCGAGACTTATTAAGAAGAAGAGAGAAAAGAACCAGGTGAATCAGATCTGCAATGAAGCAGGCAAAATAACAACAGACATAGTAGAAATAAAAAACATTATTAGGGGATACTATGAACATCTGTATGCCAAGAAACAAGATAATTTGGATGAGATGGACAAATTTCTGGACAGGTATAATCTACCTAGATTGAGCCAGGAGGATATAGAAAGTCTGAATAGGTCAATAACAAGCCAGGAGATCAAATCAGTTATAAATAACCTCCTAACAAAGAAAAGCCCTGGCCCTGATGGATTCACCTCTGAATTCTACAAAACTTTCAAAGAAGAGTTAACCCCCTTTCTGCTCAAGTTATTTCTAAATATCCAAAAGGGTGAATCTCTCCCTAATTCATTCTATGAAGCCTCTATCACCCTTATCCTTAAAACTGATAAGAACAGGACAAGGAAGGAAAACTATAGACCAATATCCCTGATGAATATAGACGCGAAGATTCTCAACAAGGTACTAGCAAATCGTATACAACAACTTATCAAAAAGATTATACATCATGATCAGGTAGGCTTTATCCCAGGAATGCAAGGTTGGTTCAACATACGCAAAACCATAAATGTAATAAATCATATTAATAGGAAGAAAGATAAAAACCATATGGTCATATCAATTGATGCAGAAAAAGCATTTGATAAGATACAACATCCCTTCATGATCAAGACTCTCAGCAAAATGGGCATAGAAGGGCCATTTCTCAACACAATAAAAGCTATCTATGAAAAACCCATAGCGAACATCATCCTCAATGGAGAAAAGCTGAAAGCTTTTCCACTAAAAACGGGTACAAGACAAGGATGTCCACTTTCTCCACTCCTCTTCAATATAGTACTAGAAGTCTTGGCCATTGCAATCAGAAAAGAGGAAAAAATAAAAGGCATTCAAATAGGAAAAGAAGAGGTGAAACTCTCTCTATTTGCAGATGACATGATTGTATACATAGAAGACCCAATGGTTTCCATAAAAAAAATTCTGGAAGTAATACATGAATACAGTAACGTTGCAGGATACAAAATTAACATCCAGAAATCTATAGCATTTCTGTATACGAACAACAGGCAGACTGAGATGGAACTGAAAAAAGTTGTTCCATTTACCATAGCCACAAAAAGTATAAGATACTTAGGGATAAATCTAACTAAAGAAGTTAAAGACCTCCACAAGGAAAACTATGAGAAGATAAAAAAAGAAATTGAAAATGACACAAAAAAGTGGAAGGACATCCCATGTTCCTGGATTGGAAGAATTAATATAATCAAAATGGCAATTCTACCCAAATTAATCTACCTATTTAATGCAATGCCAATCAAAGTACCAGACACATTCTTCACAGATCTAGGAAAGACAATCATAAAGTTTGTCTGGAATCATAAAAGACCCCGTATTGCCAAAGCAGTTTTGCACAAGAAGAATGGAGTGGGCGGCATCTCACTCCCTGACCCAAAAATATACTACAAAGCTGTGGTAATCAAAACAGCATGGTACTGGCACAGGAACAGACAGGTGGACCAATGGAACAGAATAGAGTCCCCAGAAATGAATGCTCAAACATACAGCCAACTGATTTTTGACAAGGGGCACCAGTCAATCCTGTGGGAAAAGGATAACCTCTTCAGCAAATGGTGCTGGCAAAACTGGATCTCCACATGCAGAAAGATGAATCTGAACCCCTACCTCTCACCTCTGACAAAAATAAAGTCAAGGTGGATCAAAGATCTAAACCTAAGACCTCAAACTATAAAACTGCTCCTGGAAAACACCGGGGAAACTCTGGGAGACATTGGGGTAGGGAAAAACTTCTTAAATAAGACTCCCAATGCACAGTCTATGATCCCTAAAATAGACAAGTGGGATTACATCAGACTAAGAAGTTTCTGCATGGCAAAAGACACAGTGATTAGTGTGAACAGACAGCCCTCAGAATGGGAAAATATTTTTGTAAACTATGCATCAGACAAGGGACTGATAACCAGAATCCACAAGGAACTCAAGCGGCTGTTCCGGAAAAAGACAATCAATCCTATTAAAAGATGGGAGAATGAGTTGAAAAAACCACTTTCTAAAGATGACATACGAATAGCTAAAAGGCATATGAAAAAATGCTCAACATCCCTCATTGTAAGAGAAATGCAGATCAAAACAACAATGAGATATCACCTAACCCCAGTCAGAATGTCTAAGATTAAAAAAACAAAAAATGATAAGTGCTGGAGGGGGTGTGGTGAAAAGGGAACTCTCTTACACTGCTGGTGGGACTGTAAATTGGTCCAACCACTGTGGAGAACAATTTGGAGATTCCTCCAAAATCTACAAATAGAACTACCATATGATCCAGCAATCCCACTCCTTGGTATCTACCCGAAGGACAGAAGAATACTTAATCGAAAAAGTGCTTGCACATCGATGTTTATTGCGGCACTTTTCACGATTGCTAAGTCATGGAAACAACCTAAATGCCCACAAACTGATGAATGGTTAGAAAAACTGTGGCACATATACTCAATGGAATACTATTCATCCATAAAAAACAACAAATCCCTGACTTTTGAAAGGAAGTGGATGAATATGGAAGACTTACTGTTGAGTGAAGCAAGCCATGCTATGAAGGAGAGACATTGAATGTCCCCACTTAATATATACCGAGTGTCTGCACTCTAAATGTGTATATATATATACACATATATATTTGTATATTTATGTATGTATATATTTTTGAAACCATTCTGCTTCTGTTGTTAAAGAGTTTTAAATTTATACAAAATTATAAGACATATTTTGAACATTATCTTTAAAATTCAGTATTTTGAGATATTGAAAGTTGTTTGTAAACTGTCAAGAATTATGGAGTATGAGCTAAAATTTTTTGCTATGTAAAGTAAATGTTTGTGGAAAAATGTAAAAAAATAAAAATAAAAATAAAGAAAAAACTTGAATTAAAAGGCAGATATTGACAATAGATTTTTAAAAGTATATCCAGCAATAAAGAAGAAGAATTTGAAATTAAAAAAAAAAAAAAAAAAAAAAAAAAAGAAAAACTGTGGCACATATACTCAATGGAATACTATTCATCCATAAAAAAACAACAAATCCCTGGCTTTTGAAAGGAAGTGGATGAATATGGAAGACTTACTGTTGAGTGAAGCAAGCCATGCTATGAAGGAGAGACATTGTATGTCCCCACTTAATATATACCGAGTGTCGGCACTCTAAATGTGTATATATATATATACATATATATATTTGTATATATATGTATATATATATTTTGAAACCATTCTGCTTCTGTTGTTATAGAGTTTTAAAATTATACAAAATTATAAGACATATTTTGAACATTATCTTTAAAATTCAGTATTTTGAGATCTTGAAAGTTGTTTGTAAACTGTCAAGCATTATGGAGTATGAGCTAAAATTTTTTGCTATGTAAAGTAAATGTTTGTAGAAAAATGTAAAAATAAATTAAAAAAAAAAGAGACACAGACTGGCTGAAAGGATTAAAAAACAAAAACCCTCTATCTGTTGCCTACAGGAAACCCACTTCATGGATAAAGTTATACATAGACTGAAAGTGAAGGGTTGGAAAAAGATTTTCCATGCAAATGGGAACCGAAAAAGAGCTGGAGTCACAATACTGATCTCTGACAAAATAGGCTTTAAAACAAAAACTGTTGGAAGAGACAAAGAAGGGCACTATATTATAGTAAAAGAATCAATCGATCAACAAGATATAACGCTTATTAATGTCTATGTGCCCAACACAGGAGCACCCAAATATGTGAAGGAACGACTGCTAGATCTAAAAAGGGAGATAGACTGCAACACACTAATTGTTGGAGACCTCAACACTGCACTATCCCCCCTGGATAGATCATCTAGACAAAAAATAGGTAAAGAGATAAAAGATCTAAATGATATCATAAAACAAATGGACTTAACAGACATCTATAGAACTTTCCATCCTAAAACCTCAAGATACACTTTTTTCTCGCCGCCACATGGAACATTCTCGAAGATTGACCACATCATTGGGCACAAAGCAAGCCTCTACAGATTCAAAAGCATAGAAACTATACCCAGCATCTTCACCGACCATGATGGAATTAAACTTGAGTTTAATTTCAAGAGAAATCCTCAAAAATACTCAAATACATGGAAACTTAATAACCTACTCCTGAATGACTCCACAACTACTGAAGATATAAAGACTAAAATCGAGAGGTTGGAAGCCAATGACAATGAGGACACGAGTTTCCATAATCTTTGGGACACTGCTAAAGCAGTCATAAGAGGGAAGTTCATAGCAATTAGTGCACATAAGAGGAGCATGGAAAGAAGGCAAATGGATCACCTAACATCATGCCTCACAGAATTGGAAAAGCAACAGCAAAATGATCCAGAAAAGTCCAGGAGAAAGGAAATAATAAAGATACGAGCAGAAATAAATGAAATAGAAAATAAAAGAATTATACAGATAATAAATGAAAGTAAAAGCTGGTTCTTTGAAAAGATATACAAAATTGATAAACCACAAGCAAGACTTATTAAGAAGAAGAGAGAAAAGAACCAGGTGAATCAGATCTGCAATGAAGCAGGCAAAATAACAACAGACATAGTAGAAATAAAAAACATTATTAGAGGATACTATGAACATCTGTATGCCAAGAAACAAGATAATTTGGATGAGATGGACAAATTTCTGGACAGGTATAACCTACCTAGATTGAGCCAGGAGGATATAGAAAGTCTGAATAGGTCCATAACAAGCCAGGAGATCAAATCGGTTATAAATAACCTCTCAACAAAGAAAAGCCCTGGCCCTGAAGGATTCACCTCTGAATTCTACAAAACTTTCAAAGAAGAGTTAAGCCCCATTCTGCTCAAGTTATTTCTAAATATCCAAAAGGGTGAATCTCTCCCTAATTCATTCTACGAAGCCTCTATCACCCTTATCCTTAAAACTGATAAGGACAGGACAAGGAAGGAAAACTATAGACCAATATCCCTGATGAATATAGACGCGAAGATTCTCAACAAGGTACTAGCAAATCGTATACAACAACTTATCAAAAAGATTATACATCATGATCAGGTAGGCCTTATCCCAGGAATGCAAGGTTGGTTCAACATATGCAAAACCATACATGTAATACACCATATTAATAGGAAGAAAGATAAAAAACCATATGGTCATATCTATTGATGCAGAAAAAGCATTTGATAAGATACAACATCCCTTCATGATCAAGACTCTCAGCAAAATGGACATAGAAGGGCGATTTCTCAACACAATAAAAGCTATCTATGAAAAACCCATAGCGAACATCATCCTCAATGGAGAAAAGCTGAAAGCTTTTCCACTAAAAATGGGTACAAGACAAGGATGTCCACTTTCTCCACTCCTCTTCAATATAATACTAGAAGTCTTGGCCATTGCAATCAGAAAAGAGGAAAAAATAAAAGGCATTCAAATAGGAAAAGAAGAGGTGAAACTCTCTCTATTTGCAGGTGACATGATTGTATACATACAAGACCCAATGGTTTCCATAAAAAAATTTCTGGAAGTAATACATGAATACAGTAACGTTGCAGGATACAAACTTAATATCCAGAAATCTATAGCATTTCTGTATACGAACAACAGGCAGATTGAGATGGAACTGAAAAAAGTTGTTCCATTTACCATAGCCACAAAAAGTATAAGATACTTAGGGATAAATCTAACTAAAGAAGTTAAAGACCTCCATAAGGAAGACTATGAGAAGTTAAAAAATGAAATTGAAAATGACACAAAAAAGTGGAAGGACATCCCATGTTCCTGGATTGGAAGAATTAATATAATCAAAATGGCAATTTTACCCAAATTAATCTACCTATTTAATGCAATGCCAATCAAAGTACCAGACACATTCTTCACAGATCTAGGAAAGACAATCATAACGTTTGTCTGGAAGCATAAAAGACCCCATATTGCCAAAGCAGTATTGCACAAGAAGAAAGGAGTGAGCGGCATCACACTCCCTGACCCAAAATTATACTACAAAGCTGTGGTAATCAAAACAGCATGGTACTGGCACAGGAACAGACAGGGGGACCAATGGAACAGAATAGAGTCCCCAGAAATGAATGCTCCAACACACAGCCAACTGATTTTTGACAAGGGGCACCAGTCAATCCTGTGGGAAAAGGAAAACCTCTTCAGCAAATGGTGCTGGCAAAACTGGATCTCCACATGCAGAAAGATGAATCTGAACCCCTACCTCTCACCTCTGACAAAAATAAAGTCAAGGTGGATCAAAGATCTAAATCTAAGACCTCAAACTATAAAACTGCTCCTTGAAAACACCGGGGAAACTCTGAGAGACATTGGGGTAGGGAAAAACTTCTTAAATAAGACTCCCAACACACAGTCTATGATCCCTAAAATAGACAAGTGGGATTACATCAGACTAAGAAGTTTCTGCATGGCAAAAGACACAGTGATTAGTGTGAACAGACAGCCCTCAGAATGGGAAAATATTTTTGTAAACTATGCATCAGACAAGGGACTGATAACCAGAATCCACAAGGAACTCAAGCGGCTGTTCCGGAAAAAGACAATCAATCCTATTAAAAGATGGGAGAATGAGTTGAAAAAACCACTTTCTAAAGATGACATACGAATAGCTAAAAGGCATATGAAAAAATGCTCAACATCCCTCATTGTAAGAGAAATGCAGATCAAAACAACAATGAGATATCACCTAACCCCAGTCAGAATGTCTAAGATTAAAAAAACAAAAAATGATAAGTGCTGGAGGGGGTGTGGTGAAAAGGGAACTCTCTTACACTGCTGGTGGGACTGTAAATTGGTCCAACCACTGTGGAGAACAATTTGGAGATTCCTCCAAAATCTACAAATAGAACTACCATATGATCCAGTAATCCTACTCCTTGGTATCTACCCGAAGGACAGAAGAATACTGAATCGAAAAAGTGCTTGCACATCGATGTTTATTGCGGCACTTTTCATGATTGCCAAGTCATGGAAACAACCTAAATGCCCACGAACTGATGAATGGTTAGAAAAACTGTGGCACATATACTCAATGGAATACTATTCATCCATAAAAAACAACAAATCCCTGGCTTTTGAAAGGAAGTGGATGAATATGGAAGACTTACTGTTGAGCGAAGCAAGCCATGCTATGAAGGAGAGGCATTGTATGTCCCCACTTAATGTATACCGAGTGTCTGCACTCTAAATGTATATATATATATATATATATATATATATATATATATTTGTATATATATGTAAATATATATTTTTGAAACCATTCTGCTTCTGTTGTTATAGAGTTTTAAAATTATACAAAATTATATGACATATTTTGAACATTATCTTTAAAACTCAGAATTTTGACATTTTGAAAGTTGTTTGTATACTGCCAAGAATTATGGAGTATGAGCTAAAATTTTTTGCTATGTAAAGTAAATGTTTGTGGAAAAATGTAAAAATAAATAAAGGAAAAAAATTCTAAAAAGCAACAATTAAAAAAATGATAGAGTGAGAGAGAGAGAGAGAAAAGAGAGGACAGAGACAGAGGTAGAGAGAGGCAAGGACTGTTTCAGAGAGAGGGGACATGAAAGGATCTTCCTACCACGTGGGTTTTGTATGCTGGAGGCCCAGTGAGCAGTGGAACTTCTTCCTTTCTCCCAAAATGACTAGATGGCAGGAGCCATGGACCTGACTGTCTCTTGAAGAAGGACTGTTCTGGAAGGAGGAGAGGGGATTATTAACAAGATAAAGGGCTAGCTAGGAGGGGCCAAAGGGCCCTGTAAAAGGCCTCACCTTAAAAAATTCTAAAAACCGAAATTAAAAAAATTACAAAGAGTGAGAGATAGAGAGAGATACAGAGGACAGAGACAGAGGTAGAGATAGACAAGGACTGATACACAGAGAGGAGACTTGAAAGGGGTCTTGCTACCATGCGGGTTTGTATGCTGGAGGCCCGGATAGCAGTGGAACATCTACCATTCTCCCAAAATGGCTAGATCCCAGGAGCCATGGAACTGACTGTCTCTTGAAGAAGGACGGATCTGGGAGGAGGGGAGGGTACTATTACCAAGATAAAGGACTAGCTAGGAGGTGCCAATGGTCCCTATAAAACGCCTCACCTTAAAAAATTCAAAAAAGCAAAAAATTGAAAAAAATGACACAGAGAGAGAGAGTGACAGAGGACAGAGACAGAGGTAGAGAGAGACAAGGACTGATACGGAGAGAGGAGACTTGAAAGGGGTCTTCCTACCACACGGGTTTTGTATGCTGGAACCCCAGTTAGCAGTGGGACATCTTCTATTCTCCAAAAATGGCTAGATGGCAGGAGCCATGGAGCTGACTGTCTCTTGAAGAAGGTCAGTTCTGGGAGGAGGAGAGGGGATTATTAACAAGATAAAGGGCTAGCTTGGAGGGGACAAAGGGCCCTGTAAAAGACCTCACCATATAAAATTCTAAGAAGCAAAAATTTAAAAAAAATGACAGAAAGAGAGTGAGAGAGAGAGAGAGAGAAAGAGGACAGAGACAGTGGTGGAGAGAGACAAGGACTAATACAGAGAACGGAGACTTGATATGGGTCTTAGTACCACGTGGGTTTTGTATGCTAGAAGCCCAGTTAGCATTGGAACATCTTCCTTTCTCCTAACATGTCTACATCGCAAGAGCCATGGAGCTGACTGTCTCTTGTAGAAGGGCTGTTTTGGGAGGAGGAGAGGGGATTATTAACATGATAAAGGGCTAGCAAGGAGGGACCCACTGGCCCTGTAAAATGCCTCACCTTAAAAAATTCAAAAAAGCAAAAATTACAAAAATTACAGAGAGAGACAGAGAGAGGCAGAGGGCAGAGACAGAGGTAGAGAGAGAAAAGGACTGATACAGAGAGAGGAGACTTGAAAGGCGTCTTCATACGACACGTGTTTTGTATGCTGGAGGCCTATTTAGCAATGGAATATCTTCCTTTCTCCCAAAATGGCTAGAACGCAGGAGCCATGGAGCTGACTGTCTCTTGAAGAAGGGCTGTTCTGGGAGGAGGAGAGGGGATTATAAACAAGATAAAGGGCTAGCTAGGAGGGGCCAAAGGGCCCTGTAAATGGCCTCACCTTAAAAAATTCTAAAAACCGAAATTAAAAAAATTACAGAGAGTGAGAGATAGAGAGAGAAACAGAGGACAGAGACAGAGGTAGAGAGAGACAAGGACTGATACAAAGAGAGGAGACTTGGAAGGGGTCTTGCTACCATGCGGGTTTGTATGCTGGAGGCCCAGTTAGCAGTGGAACCTCTTTGTTTTTCCCAAAATGGCTAGATCGCAGGAGCCATGGAGCTGAATGTCTCTTGAAGAAGGGCGGATCTGGGAGGAGGGGAGGGTACTATTAACAAGATAAAGGGCTCCCTAGGAGGGGTCCAAGGTCCCTGTAAAGCGCCTCACCTTAAATAATTCAAAAAAGCAAAACTTGAAAAAAAATTACAGAGAGAGAGAGAGTGACAGAGGACAGAGACAGAGGTAGAGACAGACAAGGACTGATACAGAGAGAGGAGACTTTTAAGGGGTCTTCATACGACACGTGTTTTGTTTGCTGGAGGCCTAGTTAGAAGTGGAACATCTTCCTTTTTCCCAAAATGGCTAGAATGCAGGAGCCATGGAGCTGACTGTCACGTGAAGAAGGGCTGTTCTGGGAGAAAGAGAGGGGAGTATTAACAAGGTAAAGGGCTGGCGGGAGGGGCCAAAAGGCACTGTAAAAGGCCTCAACTTAAAAAACTGTAAAAAGCAAAAATTTAAAAAAATGACAGTGAGACAAAGGACAGAGACAGAGGTAGAGAGAGACAAGGACTGATACAGAGATAGGAGACTTGACATGGGTCTTCCTACCACACAGGTTTTGTACGCTGGAACCCCAGTTAGCAGTGGGACATCTTACATTCTCCAAAAATGGCTAGATCGCAGGAGCCATGGAGCTGACTGTCTCTTGAAGAAGGTCTGTTCTGGGAGGAGGAGAGGGGAATATTAACAAGATAAAGGGCTAGCTAGGAGGGGACAAAGGGCAATATAAAACGTGTCACCTTAAAAAATTCTAACAAGCAATAATTAAAAAATGACAGAGAGAGAGAGACAGAGGACAGGGACAGAGGTAGAGAGAGATAAGGACTGATACAGAGAGAGGAGACTTGAAGGAATCTTCCTACCACGTGGGTTTTGTATGGTGGAGGCCCAGTTAGCAGTGGAACATCTTCCTTTCTCCCAAAAAGGCTAGATCGCAGGAGCAATGGAGTTGACTGTCTCTTGAAGAAGGCCTGTTCTGGGAGGAGGAGAGAGGATTATTAACAAGATAAAGAGCTAGCTAGGAGGGGCCAAACGGCCCTGTAATATGCCTCACTTTAAAAAATTCTAAAAAGCAAAAATTAAAAAAAAGACAGAGAGAGAGAGAGAGAGAGAGAGAGAGAGAGAGAGGACAGAGACAGATGTAGAGAGAAGGAATGATAGAGGGAGAGGAGATTTGAAAGGGGTGTTCCTACCACACGGGTTTTCTATGTCGGTGGCCTAGTTATCAGTGGAACATCTTCCTTTCTCCCAAAATGGATTGATCGCAGGATCCATGGAGCTGACAGTCTCTTGAAGAAGGGCTGTTCCGGGAGGAGGAGAGGGGATTATTAACAAGACCCAGGGCTAGCTAGGAGCAGCCAAAGGGCCCTTTAAAACGCCTCAACTTAAACAATTCTAAAAAGCAAAAATTAATAAAAAAAGAGAGAGAGAGAGAAACAGAGAGAGAGAGAGAGACAGAGGAAAGAGACAGGGGCAGAGAAAGACAAGGATTGATATAGAGAGAGGAGGCTTGAATGGGGTCTTCCTACCACAAGGGTTTTGTATGCTGGAGGCCCAGTTAGCAGGGGAACATCTTCCTTTCTCCCAAAATGGCTAGATCGCAGGAGCCATGGAGCTGACTGTCTCTTGAAGCAGGGCTGTTCTTGGAGGATGAGAGGGGATTATTAACAAGATAAAGGGCTAGCTAGGAGGGGCCAAAGGGCCCTGTAAAACGCTTCACTTTTAAAAATTCTAAAAAGCAAATTTTTTTTAAAATGACAGAAAGAGAGTGAGAGAGAGAGAGAGACAGAGGACAGAGACAGTGGTGGAGAGAGACAAGGACTGACACAGAGAGCAGAGCCTTGATATAGGTCTTAGTACCATGCGGGTTTTGTATGCTGGAGGCAGTTAGCAGTGGAACATATTCCTTTCTCCTAAAATGGCTGGATCGCAAGAGCCATGGAGCTGACTGTCTCTTGAAGAAGGGCTGTTCTGAGAGGAGGAGAGGGGATTATTAACAAGATAAAGGGCTAGCTAGGAGGGAACCAAGGGCCCTGTAAAACGCCTCACCTTAAAAAATTCTAAAGAGCAAAAATTACAAAAACTACAGAGAGAGAGAGAGAAAGACAGAAGGCAGAGACTGAGGTAGAGAGAGGCAAGGACTGATACAGAGAGAGGAGACTTGAAAGGGGTCTTCCTACCACGTGGGTTTTGTATGCTGGAGGCCCAGTTACCAGTGGAACATCTTCCTTTCTCCCAGAATGGTTAGATCACAGGAGCTATGAGGCTGACTGTCTCTTGAAGAAGTGTTGTTCTGGGAGGAGGAGTGAGGATTATTAACAATATAAAGGGCAAGCTAGGAGGGGAAAAAGGGCCTTGAAACGCATCAAATTTAACAATGCTAAAAAGCAAAACTTAAAAAAAATGACAGAGTGAGTATGAGAGAGAGAGAGACAGGGGACAGAGACAGAGGTAGAGGGAGACAAGGACTGATCCAGAGAGAGGAGACTTGAAAGGGGTCTTCCTACCATGGTGGTTTTCTATGCTGGAGGCCCAGTTAGCAGTGGAACACCTTCTTTTCTCCCAAAATGTCTAGATTTCAGGAGCCATGGAGCTGACTGTCTCTTGAAGAAGGGCTGTTCTGGGAGGAGGAGAGGGGATTATTAACAAGATAAAGGACTAGGTAGGAGGGGCCAAAGGGACCTGTAAAACGCCTCACATTAAAAAATTGTAAAAAGCAAAAATTAAAAAAATGACAGAGAGAGAGAGAGAGAGAGAGGACAGAGACAGAGGTCGAGAGAGACAAGGACTGATACAGAGAGGAGACTTGAAAGGGGTCTTCCTAACATGCGGATTTTGTATGCTGGAGGCCCAGTTAGCAGTGGAACATCTTCCTTTCTCCCAAAATGTCTAGATCACAGGAGTCATGGTGCTGACTATCTCTTGAAGAAGGGCTGTTCTGGGAGGATGAGAGGGGATTATTAACAAGATAAAGGCGTAGCTAGGAGGAGCCAAAGGGCCCTGTAAAACGACTCAACTTAAAAAAATTCTAAAAAGCAAAAATTAAAAAATGACAGAGAGAGAGAGAGAGACAGAGACAGAGTACAGAGACAGAGGTAGATAGAGATAAAGACTGATACAAAAAGAGGATTCTTGAAAGGGGTCTTCCTACCACGTGGGTTTTTTATACTGAAGGCCCAGTTAGCAGTGGAACATCTTCCTTTCTCCCAAAATGGCTAGATCGCTGGAGCCATGGAGCTGACTGTCTCTTGAAGAAGGGCCGTTCTGGGAGGAGGAGAGGGGATTATTAACAAGACAAAAGGGCTAAAAGGAGGGGAAAATGGGCCCTGTAAAATGCCTCATCTTTAAAAATTCTAAGAAGCAAAAAGTTGAAAAAATGACAGAGAGAGAGAGAGAGACAGAGGACAGAGACAGAGGTAGAGAGAGACAAGGACTGATACAGAGAGAGGAGACTTGAAAGGGATCTTCCTACCACGCGGGTTTTGTATGCTGGAGGCCCAGTTTGCAGTGGAACAACTTCATTTCTCCCAAAATGGCTAGATCGCAGGATACATGTAGCTGACTGTCTCTTGAGGAAGGGCTCTTCTGGGAGGAGCAGATGGGATTATTAACAAGATAAAGGGCTAGCTAGGAGGGGCCAAAAGGCCCTGTAAAAGGCTTCACCTTAAAAAATTCTAAAAGCTAAAATTTAAAAAATTACAGAGAGACAGAAGGCAGAGACAGAGGTAGAGAGAGACAAGGACTGTTACAAAGAAAGGAGATTTGAAAGGGGTATTCCTGCCACACGGGTTTTGTATGCTGGAGGCCCAGTTAGCAGTGGAACATCTTCCTTTCTCCCAAAATGGCTAGATCGCACGAGCCATGGAGCTGAGTGTCTCTTGAAGAAAGGCTGTTCTGGGAGAAGGAGAGGGGATTTTTAACAAGATAAAGGGCTAGCTAGGACGTGCCGTAAGGCCCTGTAAAATGCTTCACCTTAAAAAATTCTAAAAAGCAAAAATTTTTAAAAATGAAAGTGAGAGAGAGAGAGAGACGGCAGAGACATAGGTACAGAGAGACAAGGACTGATACAGAGAGAGGAGACTTGAAAGGGGTCTTCCTACCATGCGGGTTTTGTATGCTGGACGAGCGGATAGCAGTGGAACATCTTCTTTTCTCCCAAAATGGCTAGATCGCAGGAGCCATGGAGCTGACTCTCTCCTGAAGAAGGACTGTTCTGTGAGGAAGATAAGGGATTATTAACAAGGTAAAGTGGTAGATAGGAGTAGCCAAAGGGCCCCGTAAAACGCCTCACCTTTAAAAATTCTAAAAAGCAAAATTTAAAAAATGACAGAGAGAGAGAGAGAAAGAGAGAGACAGAGACAGAGGACAGAGACAGAAGTAGAGAGATACAAGGACTGATACAGAGAGAGGACTCTTGAAAGGGGTCTTCCTACGACACGGGTTTTGTATGCTGAAGGCTCAGTTAGCAGTGGAACATCTTCCTTTCTCCCAAAATGGCTAGATTGCAGGAGCCGTGGAGCTGACTGTCTCTTGAGGAAGGCCTGTTCTGAGAGGAGGAGAAGGGATTATTAACAAGATAAAGGGCTAGCTAGGAGGGGCCAAAGGACCCTCTAAAACACCTCAACTTAAAAAATTATAAAAAGAAAAAATTTTAAAAATGACAGAGAGAGAGAGACAGAGACAGAGGACAGAGATAGAGGTAAAGAGAGACAAAGACTGATACAGAAAGAGGATTCTTGAAAGGGGTCTTCCTACCACGTGGATTTTGTATACTGGAGGCCCAGTTAGCAGTGGAACATCTTCCATTCTCCCAATATGGCTAGATCGCAGGAGCCGTGGAGCTGACTGTCTCTTGAAGAAGAGCTGTTCTGGGAGGAGAAGAGGGGATTATTAACAAGGTAAAGGGCTAGCTAGGAGGGGCCAAAGGTCCCTGTAAAACACTTCACCTTTAAAAATTCTAAAAAGCAAAAATTAAAAAAAATGACAGGGTGAGTGTGAGAGAGAAAGAGAGACAGAGGACAGAGACAGAGGTAGAGAGAGACAAGGACTGATACAGAGAGAGGATTCTTGAAAGGAGTCTTCCTACCACATGGGTTTTGTATGCTGGAAGCCCAGTTAGTAGTGGAACATCTTCCTTTTTCCCAAAATGGCTAGAATGCAGGAGCGATGGAGTTGATTGTCTCTTGAAAAGGGGTGTTCTGAGAGGAGGGAGGGTATTATTAACAAGATTAAGGGCTAGCTAGGAGTAGCCAAAGGGACCTGTAAAACGCCTCACCTTAAAAAATTCTAAAAAGCAAAAATTGAAAAAAATGACAGAGAGACGGAGAGAGAGAGAGAGAGAGAGAGAGAAAGAGAGAGACAGAGGACAGAGACAGATGCAGAGAGAGACAAGGACTGATACAGAGAGAGGATTCTTGAAAGGAGTCTTCCTACCACATGGGTTTTGTATGCTGGAAGCCCAGTTAGTAGTGGAACATCTTCCTTTTTCCCAAAATGGCTAGAATGCAGGAGCGATGGAGTTGATTGTCTCTTGAAAAGGGGTGTTCTGAGAGGAGGGAGGGTATTATTAACAAGATTAAGGGCTAGCTAGGAGTAGCCAAAGGGACCTGTAAAACGCCTCACCTTAAAAAATTCTAAAAAGCAAAAATTGAAAAAAATGACAGAGAGACGGAGAGAGAGAGAGAGAGAGAGAGAGAAAGAGAGAGACAGAGGACAGAGACAGATGCAGAGAGAGACAAGGACTGATACAGAGAGAGGAGACTTGAAAGGGGTCTTCATACCACGCGGGTTTTGTATGCTGGATGCCCAGTTAGCAGTGGAACATCTTCCATTCTTCCAAAATTGCTAGATCGCAGGAGCCACAGAGCTGACTGTCTCCTGAGGAAGGGCTGTTCTGAGACTATGAGATGGGATTATTAAAAAGATAAAGTGCTAGCTAGGAGGAGCCAAAGGGCCCTGTAAAACGCTTCTCCTTTAAAAATTGTAAAAAGCAAAATGTTAAAAAAATGACAGAGAGAGAGAGAGAGAGAGAGAGAGAGAGAGACAGAGGACAGAGACAGTGTTAGAGAGAGAAGAGGACTGATACAGAGAGAGGAGACTTGAAACGGATCATCCTACCACGTGGTTTTTGTATGCTGGAGGCCCAGTTAACAGTGGAACATCTTGCTTTCTCTCAAAATGGCTAGATCGCAGGAGACATGGAGCTGACTGTCTCTTGAGGAAGGGCTGTTCTTGGAGGAGCAGATGGAATTATTAACAAGATAAAGGGCTAGCTAGGAGGGGCCAAACGGCCTTGTAAAAGGCCTTACCTTAAAAAAATCTAAAAAGCAAAAATTTAAAAAATGACAGAGAGAGAGAGAGAAAGAGAGAGAGAGACAAAGACAGAGGACAGAGACAGAAGTAGAGAGAGACAAGGACTGATACAGAGAGAGGATTCTTGAAATGGGTCTTCCTACCACGCGGGTTTTGTATCCTGGAGGCCCAGTTAGCAGTGAAACATCTTCCTTTCTCCCAAAGTGGCTAGATCACAGGTGCCATGGAGCTGACTGTCTCTTGAAGAAGGGCTGTTCTGGGAGGGGGAGAGGTGATTACTAACAAGATAAGGGGCTAGTTAGGAGGGGCCAAAGGGCCCTGTAAAAAACCTCACGTTAAAAAATTCTAAAAAGCAAAAATTTCAAAAAAAAAATTACAGAGAGAGAGAGAGAGAGAGAGAGAAACAGAGAGAGAGAGACAGAGGAAAGAGACAGAGGTTGAGAGAGACAAGGACTGAAACCGAGAGAGGAGACTTGAAAGGAGTCTTCCTACCACGCGGGTTTTGTATGCTGGAGGCCCAGTTAGCAGTGGAACATCTTCCTTTTTTCCCAAAAAGTCTAGATCGCAGGAGCCATAGAGCTGACTGTCTCTTGAAGAAGGGCTGTTCTGGGAGGAGGAGAGAGAATTATTAACAAGATAAAGGGCTAGCTAGGAGGGGACAAATGACCCTGTAATACTCCCCACTTTAAAAAATTCTAAAAAGCAAAAATTATAAAAAATGACAGAAAGAGAGAGAGAGAGAGACAGAGGACAGAGACATATGTAGAGAGAGATGGAATGATAGAGAGAGAGGAGACTTTAAAGGGGTCTTCCTACCACACGGGTTTTCTATGCTGGTGGCCTAGTTAGCAGTGGAACATCTTCCTTTCTCCCAAAATGACTTGATCACAGGATCCATGGAGCTGACTGTCTCTTGAAGAAGGGCTGTTCCTGGAGGAGGAGAGGGGATTATTAACAAGATAAAGGGCTAGCGAGGAGCGGCCAAAGGGCCCTTTAAAACGCCTCAGCTTAAACAATTCTAAAAAGCAAAAATTAAAAAAAAAATGACAGAGAGACAGAGAGAGAGTAAGAGAGAGAGAGAGAGACGAAAGAGACAGAGGCAGAGAAAGACAAGGACTGATACAGAGAGAGGAGGCTTGAATGGGGTCTTCCTACTACAAGGGTTTTGTATGCTGGAGGCCCAGTTAGCAGGGGAACATCTTCCTTTCTCCCAAAATGGCTAGATTACAAAAGCCATGGAGCTGACTGTCTCTTTAAGAAGGGCTGTTCTGGGAGGAGGATAGGGGATTGTTAACAAGATAAAGGGCTAGCTAGGAGGGGACAAAGGGCAATGTAAAATGTGTCACCTTAAAAAATTCTGAAAAGCAATAAAAAATGACAGAGAGAGAAAGACAGAGGACAGGGACAGCGGTAGAGAGAGACAAGAACTGATACAGAGAGTTGAGACTTGAAAGGAGTCTTCCTACCACCCGGGTTTTGTATGCTGGAGGCCCAGTTACCAGTGGATCATCTTCCTTTCTCCCAAAATGTCTAGATCCCAGGAGCCAGGGAGCTGTCTGTCTCTTAAAGAAGGGCTGTTCTGGGAGGAGGAGAGGGGATTATTAACAAGATAAAGGGCTAGCTAGGCGGGGCCAAAGGGCCCTGTAAAACGCCTCTCCTTAAAAAATTCTAAAAAGCAAAAATTTAAAATAATGACAGAGAGAGAAAGAGAGAGAGACAGAGGACAGAGACAGAGGTAGAGAGAGACAAGGACTGACACAGAGAGAGGAAACTTGAAAGGGGTCTTCCTACCATGTGGGTTTTGTATGTTGGAGGCCCAGTTAGGAGTGGAACATCTTCCTTTCTCCCAAAATGGCTAGATCGCAGGAACCATAGAGCTGACTGTCTCTTGAAGAAGGGCTGTTCTGGGACGAGGAGAGGGGATTATTAACAAGATAAAGGGCTAGCTAGGAGTGGCCAAAGGACCCTGTAAATCGCCTCACCTTAAAAAATTCCAAAAAGCGAAAGTTTAAAAAATGACAGAGAGAGAGAGAGAGAGACAGAGGACAGAGACAGAGGTAGAGAGATACAAGAACTGATACAGAGTTGAGACTTGAAAGGGGTCTTCCTACTACACGGGTTTTGTATGCTGGAGGCCCAGTTAGCAGTGGAACTTCTTCCTTTCTCCCAAAATGGCTAGATCGCAGGAGCCATGGAGCTGACTGTCTCTTACAGATGGTCAGTTCTGGGAGGAGGAGAGGGGATTATTAACAAGATAAAGGGCTAGCTAGGAGGGGCCAAATGACCCTGTAAAATGCCTCTCCTTAAAAAATTTAAAAAGCAAAAATTTTGAAAAATGACAGAGAGAGAGAGAGAGATGACAGAGACAGAGGTAGAGAGAGACAAGGACTGATACAGAGAGAGGAGACTTGAAAGGGTTCTTCCTACCACATGGGTTTTGTACGCTGGAGGCCCAGTTAGCAGTGGAACATCTTCCTTTCTCCCTAAATGGCTAGATTTCAGGAGCCATGGAGCTGACTGTCTCTTGAAGAAGGGCATGCTGGTTTTGTATGCTGGAGGCCCAGTTAGCAGTGGAACATCTTCCTTTCTCCCAAAATGGCTAGATCGCAGGCTTCATTGTCTCTTTGACTAGTTTTTGTTTTAAAGCCTATTTTGTCAGAAATTAGAATTGCAACTCCAGCTCTTTTTTGGTTCCCATTTGCATGAAAAACCTTTTTCCAACCCTTCACTTTTAGTCAATGTATGTCTTTATCCATGTGGTGGGTTTCCTGTAGGCAACAGATAGAGGGTTTCTGTTTGTTGACACATTTAGCCAGTCTGTGTCTCTTGATTGGAGAATTTAATCCATTTACATTCAATGTTATTATCGATATTAACAGACTTGCCCCGAAGCTTAAGTTGGCCATTGTCTTGGTTGCCTTTTATTCCTTTATTTTGGGCTCTTCATTCTTTAGTTTTCCTGGAACAGTACTCTCTTCAGTGTTTCATGAAAAGCTGGTCTGGTGTTGGCAAATTGTTTCAGGTTTTGTTTGTCTGAAAATATTTTAATTTTTTTTCCAATATGAAGGATAATCTTGCAGAATATAATAATGTTGGTCGAAATAGTTTCTTTCTTTTTTTTGGAGAGGTTTTTGCTATAGGGCACGTGTGCTTGCCAGACAGACAGAGACAGAGAGATAGAAAGCGAGAAATCACCCCCCAGGGGGGATGGCCACGTCGCAATCCCTTCTCCTCTATTGTCCTCTCGTGATCTTGGGCACACACGCACACGCTCCAGGCGTGAGTTTTAAGCCAGCAGGTCCGGTACGCGAACCGTGGTCGACTACTTGAGAGTCCAGCGACATAGCCATTACACTAACTGCTGGTCCCGAAATAGTTTCTTTCTTAACACTTTCAAAATGTCTTCCTATTTATTCCTTGCTTGCATTGTTTCCGTTGAGAGGTCCAGATTTAGCCTGTTGGGATGACCTTTGTATATCACTTGTTGTTTGTCTCTTGCTAGTTTTAGTATCTTGTCTTTATCTGTGGTCTTGGACAGTCTGGCTAAGATGTGCCTTGGGGAAGATCTTCTGGGGTTGATTCTATTTGGGGTCCTTTGTATTTTTGGGGTCTGGATGTTTGAGTGCCTCTCTAGACATGGGAAATTTCCTGTCAATGTTTCATAGAATAGATTTTCCATGCTCTTATTTTGTTTTCACTTTCTGGGATACCAATTATTCAGATGTTAGGGCATCTAATGGAATCTAGTATTTCTCGTATATTATTCTCATGTTTGTTTTGTTAGTTTCTCTATCTTTTTGGTGTTTTTTTTTTTCTAAGTCAGAAGTTTTATCTTCTACATCGAATATTCGACCTTGAGCATGGTGTAATCAACTTTTAATACTCTTGAGAGAGTTTTTGATTTCCTGTATTATAGATTTCATTTCTGCTAGTTCCATGTGATTCTTTCTTAGAGTGTCCATTTCTTCTTTCATATCGTGGAAGGACTTCCTAATCTTCTGTAGTTCATTGTCTCTTTTCTGTTCCATCTCTTAGAATTTTGTCACCAAGAATGTTCTAAATTCTTTCTCTGACATTTTGGTAACATCTTCTGTTTTTTCAAGATATGGAGGGGAGTTATTGTGTTCTTTTCATGGAGACATATTTCCTGCTTTATTCAGACCAGAGACTCTTGTCTGACTTCTAGCAATTGGGAGATGTATTCAATTTTTGGAGGATGTGTCTTCGACTAGGAGCAAATGTGTTTCCCTTTTGCTGTGCACTGATGTGTGCTTAAGTCTCCCTTCTGTTGTGTTTAGCAATGCAGTCTCAGAAGGAGTATTCTATTCATGTGTCTGAAGAGCAGTATCTTCTTTTTCGCTGGTTGTTCAGTAAAAGAAAGTATCCCAGAGAATCTAATAATACTAGGGTATTTCAGAAATGTGACCCTAGACCTGTCTATTTCCCCCAGGAGGGTGGAAGATGAGGAGGAGAAGACAATATAAGAGGGAAAAAAGTATTTCACCATGAAGTACAGGATGGAAAAGGGGTGCTGCTGGCAAGAAAAGCGGAGGCCGGTCTGTGGGGCAAGGAGGGATAGGAAATTAGTAGAAGAAAGAAGAGAAAAAGAATCTGCCTACCTGGCTGATGGACTGGGCAATGGGATGGGAGAACCTAGCTGGAGCTGCCTGGGGTAGGGTCAGTGGTGGCCCTGCCTCAGAGTCCTTTGCTGGCCATGAGGTAGTGGATGAAACTGACATGCTGCTGGCAAGCAAGCAGAAGCCAATCTGTAAGACAAGGAGGAATAGAAAATTAGCAAAATAAAGAAGAAGATAGAAAAAAAATCTACCTACCTGTTGATGGACTGGGCAATGAGATGGGGGAAGCTATCTGGAGCTGTGTTGGGCTAGTGGCAGTGCCGGCTCTGCCTTAGAGTGCCTTGCTGGCCACGAGGTAGTCGATGGAACTGGGATGCTGCTGGAAAACAAGCATAGACCAGTCTGTGGGGCAATGTGGGATAGAAAATTTTCAAAAGAAAGAAGACAGAAAATGAAATAAACTGCATACCTTGCCGAAATAATGGGCAATAGAATGGGGGAAGCTACCTGGAGTTGAGTGGGGCTAGGGCCAGTGATGGCCCTGCCTCAGATTCCCTTGCTGGCCATGAGGTAGTGGATAGAACTGGGATGCGGCTGGCAAGTAAGCAGAGGCCAGTCTGTGGGGCAAGGAGGGATATAAAATTACCAAAAGAAAGAAGAGGGAAAAAGAAAACTGACTACCTAGTTGATGGACTGTAAAATGAAATTGGGGAAGCTAGTTGGAGCTCTGTGGGGAAAAAGCCAGTGGTGGCCCTGCCTCAGAGTCCCTTGCTGGCCACGAAGTAATGGATGAAACTGGGATGTTGCACGCAAGCAAGCAGAGGCCAGTCTGGCTGATGGACTGGGCTATGGGATAGGGGAAGCTAACTGGAGCTGGGTGAGGCCAGGGCCAGTGGTGGCACTGCCTCAGAGTCCCTAACTAGTCATGACGTAGTGGATGTTACTGGGATGCCACTGTCAAGCAAGCAGAGGCCAGTCTGGCTGATGGACTGGTCAGTGGGATGGGGGAAGCAAGCTAGAGCTGGGTGGGGCTATGGCCAGTGGTAGCCCTTCCTCAGAGTCCCTTGCTGGACATGAGTTAGTGGATGGAACTCCAATGCTGCTGGCAAGCAAGCAGAGGCAAGTCTGGCTGATGAACTGGGAATTGGAATGGGGGAAGCTAGCTAGAGCTGGGGAGGCAAGGGCTAATCATGGCCCTGCCTTAGAGATCCTTCCTGGCCATAAGGTAGTGGATGGAACTGGGATGTTACTGGCAAGCAAGCAGAGGCCAATCTGTGGGGCAAAGAGGGATAAGAAATTAGCAAAAGAAAGAAGAGAAAGAAAAAAAAAATGCCTACCTGGCTGAAGGACTGAACAATGGAATGGGGGAAGCTAGCTGAAGCTGTATGGGGCTAGGGCCAGTGGTGGCCCTGCCTCAAAGTCCCTTGCTGGCCACGAGGTAGTTGATGGAACCAGGATGCTGCTTGCAAGCAAACAGAGGCCAGTCTGTGGGGAAAGGAGGGTTAGGAATTTAGCAAAAGATATAAGAAGAGAAAATAAAAACTGTCTTTCAGGCTAATGTACTGGGCTATGGGATGGGGTAAGATAGGTAAACCTGGGTGGGGCTAGGGCCAGTGGTGGCCCTGCCTCACAGTCTCTTGCTTGTCACGAGGGAGTGGAAGAAACTGGGATGCTGCTGGCAAGCAAGCAGAGACCAGTCTGGCTGACAGACTGGACAATGGGATGAGGGAAGCTAGCTGGAGCTGGGTGGGGCTAGGGCCAGTGGTGGCCCTGCGTCAGAGTTCCTTGCTTGCCACGAGGGAGTGGATGGAACTGGGATGCTGCTGGAATGCAAGCAGAGGCCAGTCTGGATGACGGACTGGGTATTGGGATGGGGGAAGCTAGTTGGAGCTGGGTGGGGCTAGGGTCAGTGGTGGTCCAGCCTCAGAGATCCTTGCTGGCCGTGAGGTAGTGGATGTAACTGGGATGCTACTGGCAAGCAAGCAAAGGCCAGTCTGTGGGGCAAAGAGGGATCAGAAATTAGCAAAAGAAAGAAGAGAAAGAAAATACTGCCTACCTGGCTGAAGGACTGAACAATAGAATGGGGGAAGCTAGCTGAAGCTGTATGGGGCTAGGGCCAGTGGTGGCCCTGCCTCAAAGTCCCTTGCTGGCCATGAAGTAGTAGATGGAACTAGGATGCTGCTAGCAAGCAAACAGAGGCCAGTCTGTGAGGTAAGGAGGAATAGGAAATTAGCAAAAGATAGAAGAGAAAAAAAAATAAATAAACAGCCTACCTTGCTGAGGGACTGGGCAATAGAATAAGGTAAGCTAGTTGAAGCTGGGTGGGGCTAAGGCCAGAGGTGGCCCTGCCTCAGAGTCCCTTGCTAGACACGAGGACGAAGCAATGGATTGAACTGGGATGCTACTGTCAAGCAAGCAGAGGCAAGTCTGGCTGACAGACTGGGCAATGTGATGGAGGAAGCTAACTGGAGCTGGGTGGAGCTATCTCCAGTGGTGACTTTGCCTCAGAGTCCCTTTCTGGCCACGAGGTAGTGAATGGAACTGGGATGCTGATGGCAAGCAAGCAGAGGCCAGTCTGTGGGGCAAGGAAGTATAGGAAATTTGCAAAAGAAAAAAGAAGAGAAAAAAATGCATACCTGGCTGAGGTACTGTGCAATGGGATGGGGGATGCTAGCTGGAGCTGGGTGTGGCTAAGGCCAGTAGTGGCCCTGTCTCAGAGTCCCTTGCTGTCCACGATGTAGTGGGTGAAACTGGAATGCTTGTGGCAAGCAAACAGAGGCCTGGCTGGCTGACAGACTGGCCAATGGGATAGGGGAAGCTAGGTGGAGCTGGGTGGTGCTAGGGCCATTGGTGCCTTGCCTCAGAGTCCCTTGCTGGCCACGAGGTAATTGATAGAACTGGGATGCTTCTGGCACACAAGCAGAGGCCAGTCTTTTTAAAGTTTTTTTTTTTTTTTTTTTTTTTTTTTTTTTTTTTTTTTTTGTGTGTGTGTGTGTGTGTGTGTGTGTGTGTGTGATAGGATGTGCATGCTTGCTGGAGAGAGAACAACTGGTAAATCACTCCCCAGGGAGGATGGCCCTGCCAGAATCCCTTCTCTACTCTCTTGAGACTGGGTATGCATGCATATGCAACCAGCATGATTTTTAAGCCACTTTTTCAGATTTCAAATTGTGGCTGGCCATGTGGGAGTCCAGTACTCCAATCACCACACCATCTGCTGGCCCTTATTTTTATTTTTTAAATAGAATTTATTTCTGAGACTAGTTTTAGGTTCACAGTATAAAACTGGTCAGAAGGTGCATAAACTTCCCATATATTCCCTGCTGTTAAAGGTGCATATCTTTCATCATCATCAACCTCCTCCAGAGTCATACATTTTAGATAAACCTACATTGGGATATCCTTATGATCTCAAACCCACAGTTTTATCTAGGGCTCACTCTTGGTGTTGTATATTCTGTGAGTTTGGCAAAAGAGTAATGACATGTATCCATCACTACATTACATTGTCATATATAATAGTTTCACTGTCCTGAAAATTCTCTATTCTTCTTTTTCAACCACCCACCAAAATTCTGGGAACAGCTAATTTTTCTTTTTTTTTTTTCCTTTTTTTTAACTTTTAGTTTTAAAATTTTATTATTTATATTTTTATTATTTTTCATACATTAAATTGCTATACATCATTTAGATTTTTGGGGAGAGATTTTTGCTATAGGGTGCGTGCGTTCACCAGAAAGAGAGAGAGAGAGACAGAGAGAAGAAAGAGAGAAATCACACCCCAGGGGGGATGGCCACGCCACAATCCCTTCTCCTCCATTTCACTCTCAGGATTTTGGACACTGTCACACACGCGCCCAAGGTGAATTTAAGCCACTGGGTGCAGGACTCAAACTCCAGTCGACTACATGGGAGTCCAGCGACATAGCCATGATGCTAACTGCTGGTCCCTACATCATTTAGATTTTGAAGAGACTTTACCCAGCATGATATACACCTCAGTCCAGCCCAGCTGAGACCACCATACACGTTCTCATCAACAAATAATAGACCTTATATGTGTCCCAAAGGTGTCTTACCTCTCCATTTACCCCCGAAATTTCCTACGCTCTTCCCCTCTCACACTCTTTCCACTTTGTCTCTAGTGTCCATTACAATTTTTAGTACTTTTATGTTCTCCAGTCTTTCAGTCTCTATCATTGTGTGTGGACAGTCTGTTAGGTGGAGACATAAAATGTCTCTCTTTCATAGCCTGACTTGCTTCACTCGGCAACAAATCTTCCATATTCATCAACTTTCTATAAAATTCCATGGCCTTGTTTTTTTATGACTGAATAGTATTCCATGGAGTATATGTGCCACACTTTATCAATCCATTCATCTGTTTGTGGACATTTGGGTTGGTTCCATGTCTTAACAATCATGAATAAGGCTGCAATGAAAATAATTGTGCAAGCGCTTTTCTCTTCTTTTATGTACATTTTTTAATACATTCGATCACATTATTTAGCTTATAAGGTGATCATTTCAATATGTGAACATTTCTTCCCGGTCCAGTTGATCAAAATATAAGAACACTACCTCCCTGTCTCAACAATGCTGTCTCCGTATCCCTCCTCCAAATGTTTTCCCCTGGGCCCCACTCCTCCACACACACCACATCTGGCATTCACACCCATCTCTTCTGTTTGTACATCCATTAGCCCATCAGTTTCAGTTATAGAGTGCGGACACTTGGTATATATTAAGTGGAGACACACAATGTCTCTCCTTCATAGCCTGGCTTGCTTCACTCAACAGTAAATCTTCCATATTCTTCCACTTTCTGTCAAAATCCAGGGTTTTGTTGTTTCTTATGGCTGAATAGTATTCCATAGAGTATATGTGCCACAGTTTTTCAGTCCATTCATCAGTGCGGGGGCATTTGGGTTGGTTCCATGTCTTAGCAATCGTGAAAAGTGCCGCAATAAACATCAATGTGAAAGCACTTTTCCAATGAAGAATTCTTCTGTCCTTTGGGTAGATGCCAAGGAATGAGATTGCTGGATCATATGGTAGTTCTATTTGTAGACTTTTGAGGAATCTCTAAATTGTTCTCCACAGTGGTTGGACTAATTTACATTCCCACCAGCAGTTTAGGAGAGTTCCCCTTTCACCACACCCCCACCAAGACTTATCATTTTTTGTTTTTTTAATCTTAGATATTCTGACTGGTGTTAGGTGGTATCTCATTGTCGTCTTGATCTGCATTTCCCTTATGATGAGGGATGTTGAGCACTTTTTCATATGCCTTCTGGCTATTCGTATGTCATCTTTGGTGAGTGTTTTTTTCATCTCCTTCTCCCATCTTTTAATAGGGTTCATCATCTTTTTTCCTAACAGCTGCTTGAGTTCCTTGTGTATTCTGGTTATCAGTCCCTTATCTGACGCATAATTTACAAAAATATTTTCCCATTCTGAGGGCTGTCGATTCATACTACTTACTGTGTCTTTTGCCATGCAGAAACTTCTTAGTCTGATGTAATCCCACTTGTCTATCTTGGGGATTATCAACTGTGCTTTGGGGGTCTTATGTAAGAAGTCTTTTCCTACCCCAATGTCTCCCAGAGTTTCCCCAGTGTTTTCTAGAAGCAATTTAATAGTTTGGGGTCGTAGATTAAGATCCTTGATCCACCTTGACTTGATTTTTGTCAACGGTGAGAGGTAGAGGATCAGATTCATCCTTCTACAGGTGGAAATCCAGTTTTTCCAGCACCATTTGCTGAAGAGGTTTTCCTTTTCCCACTGTATTGACTGGTACCCCCTTTTCAAAAATCAGTTGACTGTATGATTGGGAATTTATTTCTGTGAACTCAATTCTGTGAAAGCGCTTTTCTGACTGAGTGCTCTCTTCTCCTTTGGGTAGATACGCAGGCGTGCAATTGCTGGATCATACAGTAATTCTATTTGAAGGTCTTTGAGGAACCTCCATATCATTCTAGACAATGGCTGGACCAATTTACGTTCCCAACAACAGTGTAAGAGTGTTCCCCTTTCACCACATCCACTCCAGCACTTATCATTATTTTTTTTTTAATCTTCACTATTCTGGCTCGGGTTAGGTGCTATCTAATTGTGATTTTGATCTATATCTTCCTTACAATGAGGGATGTTGAGCATTTTTTTATATGCTTTTTGGCTGTTCATATATCTTCCTTAGATTGGATTAATCATTTTTCTCTGGGTAAGCCACTTGAGTTCCCTGTGCATTCTGGTCATCAGTTTTTTATCTGAGGCAGTTAACAAAAATTCTCTCCCATTCCGAGGGTTGTTGATGTCCACTAATTGCATTTTCCTTTGCTATGAAGAAACTTCATAATCTGATGTAATCCCACCTGTACACTTGGGGGATTAGCGCCTGTGCTTTGAGGGTCTTGCTTAAGAAGACTTTGACTACCTCAATGTCTCCCAGAGTTTCCCCAGTGTTTTCCACCAGTAGTTTTATAGTTTTCAGTCTTAGGTTTGGATCTTTGATCCACTTTGAGTTGATTTTTTGTTCATGGTGACAGATAAGGGTTCAGATTCATCTTTCTGAAAGTAGATACCCAGTTTTTCCAACACTATTTACTAAAGATGTTTCCCTTTACCCAGTGGATTGACTGGTATCCTTTGTCAAAGATGAGTTGACTATATTTATTGGGGTTTATTTCTGGAATCTCTTCTGTGTTCCGTTGGTCCTCATATCTTTTTGTGCCAATACCACACTGTTTTGATTATTACAGCTTTGTAATATATTTTGGGATCAGGTCAGGGAGTGAGATGCCACCTACTCCAGTCTTCTCATGCAGGATGGCTTTAGCAAAATGGAGTCTTTTATGGTACTAGATAAATTCTATGATTGCCTTTTCTAGATCTGTGAAAAATGTCTCTTGTAATTTTAGAGAGATTGCTTTGAACATGTAGATTAATTTGGGTAGGATTGCCATTTTTATTATATTGATTCTTCCAATCCAGGAACGTGGGATATCCTTCCACTTTATAGTGTCCTGTTCAATTTCCTTTTTTAAGGTTTTCATAGTTTTCCTTGTAGAGATCTTTGACTTCCTTGGTTAGATTTATTTCTAAGTGTCTTATACTTCTTGGCTATGGTAAATGGAATTACATTCTTCAGTTGTGTCTCTGTCTGCTTATTGTTTGTATATAGAAATGCTATAGATTATTGTAAGTTAATTTTGTATCCAACCACTTTACTGTATGCATTTATTACTTTGAGAAGTTTTTTCATGGATGCTATTGGGTCTTCTATGTATACAATCATGTCATCTGCAAACAGAGATAATTTCAGCTCTTCTTTCCCTATTGGAATGCCTTTTATTTCTTTCACTTTTCTGATTGCATTAGCTAGAACTTCCAGTACTATACTGAACAGGAACTGGGAAAATGGGGAGCCATGTCTTGTACCCATTTTTTAGTGGAAAAGCTTTCAGCTTTTCACCATTCAGTATAATGTTAGCTGTAGGTTTTTCATAAATGGCTTACATTATGCTGAGAAACGGTCCTTCTGTGCCAATTTTATTGAGAGTCTTGATCATAAAGCCGTATTGTACTATGTCAAATGCTTTTTCTGCATCTATTGAAATAATCATATGGTTTTTATCTTTCTTTATGTTAATATGGTGTATTATATTTATGGTTTTGCATACGTTAAACCACACTTACATCCCTGAAATAAAGTCTACCTGTTCGTGATGAATAAACTTTTTTATATGCTGTTGAATACGGTTAGCAAGTATCTTGTTGAGAATTTTTGCATCTATATTCATCAGGAATATAGGTCTGTAGTTTTCCTTTTTTTCATATCCTTATCCGTTTTGTGAATGAGGGTAATGGAGGCTTCATAGAATGAATTTGGAAGGGTTCCTTCCTTTTGGATCTCTAGAAATAGTATGAGTAGGATGGGGGTTACCTCTTCGTTAAAAGTTTTGTAAAATTCAGCAGTGAAGCCATCGGCGCCTGGATTTTCCATTATTGGGAGGTAATTTATTACTGATTCAATCTCATTGCTTGTTATTTGTCTAATCAAGCTTTCTATGTCCTCCTGAGTCATTCTTGGTAGATTATGTGTGTCCAGGAATTTGTCCATCTCATCCAGGTTTTCTTCTTTGTTTGCATATAGTCGCTCCTAGTATCCTCTAATAATGTTTTGTATTTCTGTTATATCTGTTATAATGTTGCCTGATTCGTTGTGAATTTGACTTATCTGGTTCCTTTCTCTCTTCTTCTTAATTAGTCTGGCTAATAGTGTGTCAATCTTGTTTATCTTTTCAAAGAACCAACTTTTGCTTTCATTTATTTTCGGTATAGTTCGCTTATTTTATATTTCATTTATTTCTGCTCAAATCTTTATTATTTCTTTCCTCCTGGGATTTTTTGGATTTTTTCTATGTTCTTTTTCCAACTCCCTGAGACATGATGTTAGGTTGTCCTTTTGCCACCTTTCCATCTTTTTCTTTTGTGCACTAATTGTTATGAACTTCCCTCTTATGACTGGTTTTGCAGTATCCCATAGGTTATGGAAACTTGTGTACTCATTATCATTAGTTTCCATGAATCTTTTATTTCTATCTTAATCTCTACGGTAGTTATGGAGTCATTTAGAAGTATGTTATTTAATTTCCATGTATTTGTATATTTTCGAGAACATTTACTGAGATTGATATCAAGTTTAATTCCATCATTGTCAGAGAAGATGCTGGATATAGTTTCTATGCCTTTGAATCTGTAAAGGATGGTTTTGTGCCCTATCATGTGATCAGTCTTGGAGAAAGTACCATGCGGGGCTGAGAAGAATGTGTATTTTGTGTTTTTTGTCCATCTTATTTATGATATCATTGAGGTCCTGAATCTCTTTGCTTATTTTTTTTTCTCATGGACCTGTGTAAAGGAGATATAGTGAGGTGTTGAAATATCCAACAATTATAGTGTTACAGTCTATCTCTCCGTTTAGATCTAGCAGTCTTTCCTTTACATATTTGGGTGCTCATGAGTTCAGTGCATAGATATTTATAAGCATTATATCTTCTTGGTGAATTAGCCCTTTTATTACAATATAATGTCCTTCTTTGTCTTATCTTATGGTTTTTGTCTTGAAGCCTATTTTGTCCAAAATCAGTATAACGACTCCTGCTCTTTTTTGGTTTCCATTTGCATGGAATACATTTTTCCATCCCTTCGCTTTTAGTCTATGTATGTCTTTATCCGTGAGATGGATTTCTTGTAGGCAGCAGATGGAAGGTTTCTGATTTTTAATCCATTCAGCCAGTCTGTGTCACTTGATCAGAGAGTTTAATTCATTGACATTCAATGTTATTATTGATATTTTCAGACTTGTCCCTACTATTAAGTTGGCCATATTCCTGGTTGTTTCTTGATATAGTACTTCTTTCAGAATTTCTTGAAGAGCTGGTCTGGAGTTGGTAAATTCTATCAGGTTGCATTTATCCAAGAACGTTTTTATTTTCTTTTCCCATAAGAAAGAATAATCTTGCCGAGTATAGTATTCCTTGTCAAAATTGTTTTTCATTTAACACTTTGAATATATTTCCCTATTCTTTCCTTGGTTGCATTGTTTCTGATGAGAGGTCTGATGTTAGCCTGATGGGATAGCCTTTTTAAGTGATTTGACATTTCTCTGTTGCCAATCTTAGTATCTTGTCTTTGTCATTTTGGTCAGTCTAGCTATAAAGTGGCATGGAGAGGATCTTCTTGGATTGATTCTACTTGGGGTTTGTTGTATTTCTTGGGTCTGGATGGTTTGAATGCTTTCTTGGAAAGAAATTAGACTTGGAAAGGTTTCTTCCAGAATTTTGTGGAATAGATCATCAGTGTCCTTATTAGTTTCTTCACCTTCTGGGATACCAATTATTTGTATATTTGGGTGTTTCATAGTATCTAGTATTTCTCATGTATTATCCTCAGTTTTCTTGGCTGTTTTCTCAGTATTTTTGATCATTTATCCTAGGTGATTGATTTTGTCTTCTACTTCTGAAATTCAATCTTCTGAATAGTCTAACTTGCTTTTGATAATTTCGAGGGAGGTTTTAATTTCCTGTATTATAGTCTTCATGTCTTACAGTTCTGATTGATTATTTTTTATGGTGTCCAATTCTTCTTTCCTATCATGGAAGGACTTCCTCATCTCTTGGAACTCAATGTCCCTTTTCTCTTGCATCTCATAAAATTTTGTTACAATAAATATTCTAAATTCTTTTTCTTGCATTTCAGTAATATGCTCTAAATAGTCCCTACTTGGAGACAGGTTACACTGTTCCCTTGGTGGGGATGTACTACTTAATTTTCTCATCTTTGAGGCTCTTCTTCAATTTTTAGTCATTTGATAATGTATTTGCTTCTGTTCAATTTGTTGCAGAGGAATTCAATGACTGTGAACTTGTGTGTTTCCCCAACTGTGAAGTAATTCTATGTTATTTCTCCCTAAGTCCTCAAATATGGGAAATGCAGGTGGAGATTTACAATCGGATATGTGGAGGGGAATTTCACTAATTTTTCAACCCCCACAGTGACGTGCAAAAGAATTCTCAAAAAGTCACAATACTCAGATGGTTACTTACTTTGCAATTAAACTATTCTAGGCAGAGGTTAAGAGCTGAGAAGTAAAACAGAAAATATGGTAAAGGAAAAGAAGGTAGAAAATAGAAATAGAGAGAGAAGAAAAAGAAAAAATAAGAAAAATGCTAGAAGAAAAAAAAGGAAAAAGGAAAAAAAATCACTTTGCAAAAAATAAAATTGGGATGAAAATGGAAAACCACGTGACCTGCTTACCCACTGCACAAGCCCAAAATCGGGGAAACTTAGAGGTGGCTAACAGGTTTCTGTCCTAGGTGAGAAAAAGATTAAAAAGAGAAAGGCACAACGGGGTCAGAGAGCTGCTTCTTCAAAAAGAGGAAAACAAAAGTTAGAATGGACAGAGGAGGATAGTAAAAGGGAGCAAAGCAGCTATCCTACCTGGCTGATGCAGGGTCTGGGGTAGAGGGGTACTAAGTGGGGGTGACTTCACAGCTGTGAAGTTGAAGCCAGAGGCCAAAATCAGGGAAACTTGGAGGTAGCTGGCAGGTTTCTGTCCTGGCTGATCCAGGGTCTGGTGGCAGGGGTCACTGACTGGGGGCAACTTCACAGCTGTGAAGTTGAAGCTAGAGGTCAAAATCAGGGAAACTTGGAGGTAGCTGGCAGGTTTCTGTCCTGGATGATGCAGGGCCTGGGGCAGGGGAGAACTGGTTCAAACAACTGAGTTTCCTTACTCTTTACCTATAGTTTGAATCACATACTATGTAATCTTTCCATATTTCCTTCTTTTTTGTTAATAATATGCATTTGAGTTTCCATGTCTTTTTATGGGTTGAGATCTCATTTCTTTTTAGTGTTGAATAGTATCCCATTTACCACAAGTTTTTTTTTTTTTTTTCTAAATGCTTTTATTTGAAACAAATAGTTGCATCAAGCAAGAGCTTACTTTCCACACTCCAAATTAAAACAGCAGAATAGTGACAGAATTCACTCAGTAGGACAATTCCAATATCAACTTATTCATTGTGGTTTGGATAATTCTATCCATAATCAGTTGCTCTTACACAAAATACTACCCCAAACTACCAGTGACACCAAAAGGGAATTGTTTTGTTTGTGCGTGTGTGTGTGTGTGTGTGTCGGGGGAGGGGTGGTGGTTCTGTATGTTCTGTAAATGCTAAAAGGTGAGAGAAGCACAAAAACAACCTGCACTTTAAAAAACAACTAAATAGTTCAGAGTGCTCCAGTTCCATCCCTAGGTCCCTGGACAGCAAAGGAAACTGAGACAGGAGAATCACTGCCCCTGCTCTACTTCCAGGCTCCCAAGACCAGGACCCCAACCCCCTAGTAAGGTACTCAGGTTTTTCTTTTTTTTTTTTCTCTGCTCTTCCTTTTTGTTTTGTTAATACCCACCTCTCCCTCCTCTCACTTGTTTTACAGAGTGGTCCTTGCTCTGCAGGAGTGCTCCAGTTCCATTTCTAGGCCCCTGGCCAGCTAGGGAAACTGAGGCAGGGGCACCACTGTGCCTGGCTCACTTCCAGGCTCCTACGACCAGGACCCACCCTGCAGTGAGGTAGACAGGCTTTTATCTTAAAATTTTTTTCCTCTGCTCTTCCTTTTAGTTTAGTTAATACCCTCCTCTCCTTCCTCTCACTTGTTTCACAGAGTGGTCCTTGCTCTGCAGGAATGCTCCAATTCCACCTCTAGGCCACTGGCCAGCAAGGGAAACTGAGGCAGGAGCTCCCCTGCCCCTGCCCTACTTCCAGGTTCCTAAGACCAGGAACCCAACACAAAGTGAGATAGGCAGGCTTTTATTTTTTTATATTTTTTTTCTCTGCTCTTCCTTTTTGTGTTGTTAATACCCTCCTCTCCCTCCTCTCACTTGTTTCACAGAGTGGTCCTTGCTCTGCAGGAGCGCTCCAGTTGCATTTCTAGGCTCCCGGCCAGTGAGGGAAACTGAGGCAGGGGCCCCACTGCCCCTGCTTCACTTCCAGGCTTCCAAAACCAGGACCCCAGGCCCTTTAGAGACTGGCCCTTGCTCTCAGAAGTCCTCCATTTCCATCTAGAGACCTCTCGACAGCAAGGGAAACTGAGGCACGGGCACCACTGCCCCTACGCCACTTCCAGGCTCCCAAGACCCTTTAGAGGTAGGGAGGATCTTCTTTTTTTTTCTTTATTCTCTCTGCTCTACCTTTTTGTTTTGTTAATTCCCTCCTCTCCCTTCTACCACAAACTGGCCCTTGCTCTCAGGAGCTCTCCATTTCCATCTCCAGACCTCTGGCCAGCAAGGGAAACTGAGGCAAGGGCACCACTGCCCATGCACCACTTCCAGGTTCACAAGATCAGGACTCCACCCTCCAGAGAGGTAGGAAGGCTTTTAATTATTTTTTTGGCTGCTTTTTGTTGTTGTTGTTGTTAATACTGTCCTCTCACTTGTTTCACAGAGTGGTCCTTGTATTGCAGGAGTTTTCCAGTTCCATCTCTAGGCTCCTGGCCAGCAAAAAAACTGAAGCAGGGGCACCACTGCCCCTGCCCCACTTCCTGGCTCCCAAGACCAGGACCCCACCCCCCAGTTAGGTAGGCAGGATTTAATTTTTTATTTTTTCTCTGCTCTTCCTTTTTTTTTTTTTTTAATACCCTTTTCTCTCTCTTCTAACTTGTTGAACAGAGTTGTCCTTGCTCATCAGGATGCTCCAGTTCCATATCTAGGCTTCTGGCCAGCAATGGAACCTGAGGCAGGGGCAACACTGCCCCTGCTCCACTTCCAGGCTCCCAAGACCATGACCCCACATCCCAGAGAGTCAGGCAGGTTTTATTTTTTTAATTTCTACTCTTCCTCTTTGTTTTGTTAATATCCTCCTCTCCCTTGTCCCACAGAGTGGCATTTGCTCTACAGGAGACCTTCAGTTCCACATCTATGCCCCTGGCAAAATACTGCTCTGTGCTATTGTGCAGCACGTGACTTTTTCTTTATTCTCCTCTATACTCCTTTCTTTTCTCTTACATTATCCTCTCTTCCTCATCTTCCACCCTGCCAGAGAGACTAGGCAGATCTAGAATCACAGTTCTGAAATTCCCTAGTATTTTAAGGTCCCCTGGGGTCCTCCCCTTTACTGAACCACCTGTTAATACGTAGAAACTATTCTTCAGACACCTGAATAGAGTACACCTCTTGAGACCACATTGCTAAAAACAACAGAAGAGAGACTTCTGCATAAATTAATTCACAGCAAAAGGGAAACACACTTGTTCTTAAGAGGTATTCAAAAGTGAATACATGTTCCAATGGCTAGAAGTCGAAGAGGAACCTCAGGTCTGAATAAAACAGGAAACATGTCTCCATCAAAGGAAGAGAGTAACTCCCCTCCATCTCTCCTAAAATCTGAGGACATTACAAAAACATCAGAGAAATAATTTAGAACATTCATGATGAACAAATTATATAAATTGCAACAGAAAAGAGAAAATGAACTACAGAATATTAGAAAGTCCTTCCACAATATGAAAGATGAAATGGACACTCTGAGAAAGAATCAGATGGAGCTATTAGAGATAAAGTCTGTAATACAGGAAATCAAAAACTCTCTTGAAAGTATTAAAAGTTGATTAGACCATGCTGAAGATTGAATCTCTGATGTAGAAGATAAAACTTCTGACCTAGAAAGAAAACACCAAAAAAAAGAGAAAATAAAAAAAAACATGAAGACAATATATGAGAAATACTAGATTCCATAAGATTCTCAAACATCAGAATAATTGGCATCCTAGAAGGTGAAGAACCTAATAACGACATGGAAAATCTATTCCATGAAATCCTGGAAAAAAAATTTCCTAAGTCTAGAGAGGCACTCAAGCATCCAGACCCAAGAAATACAAAGGGCCCCAAATAGACTCAACCCCAGAAGATCGTCCCCAAGGCATATCTTAGCTAGACTGTCCAAGACCACAGATAAAGACATGATGCTAAAACTGGCAAGAGAGAAACAAGTGTCTTACAAAGGTCATCCCATCAGACTTCTCAATGTAAATGATGCAAGCAAGGAAAGAATGGGAAGATGTATTGAAAGTGTTAAGAGAGAAACAATTTTAACCAAGATTATTATATCCTGCAAGATTATCCTTTCTACAGGAAAAAAAATTTTAAATATTCTCAGAGAAACAAAACCTGAAAGAATTTCCCAACATCAGACCAGCTCTTCAAGAAACACTGAGGAGGGACCAGCAGTTAGCATAATGGCTATGTCACTGGACTCCCATGTAGTCAACCACGGTTCACGTCCTGGACCTGGTGACTGGGTGCATGTGCGTGCGTGCCCAAGATCCCGAAAGGAAAATGGAGTAGAAGGGATTGTGGCGTGGCCATACCCCCTGGGGGGTGATTTCTCACTTTCTGTCTCTCTGTCTCTCTCTGTCTGTCTAGCGAGCGTACACGCCCTATAGCAAAAACCACTCCAAAAAAAAAAAAAAAGAAAAGAAAGAAAGAAACACTGAAGAATGTACTGTTCCAGAAAAACTAAAGAATTAACAGACAGAAATAAAGAAACAACAGGCAAGTAAGAAAATGGCCAACCTTAAGGTTGGGACAGATCTGGTAACATCAATAATAGCATTAAATTTTTTTTAATGTTTATTTATTTATTTACATTCATTCATTGTACATTATTATAGCATACAAAATGAGATTTTTCCATTCACAGTGCACTGTATATTGGCTCAATCAAGCACATCAAGATGTGTGTTATTGTCAACATATAATTTTCCATTTCTTGTTTTCTGTATATTTTGCCTTTTTTCCCATCCTTGATTCCCTATCTCGCCCTCTGCCATCTCTCACCCACCTCCCACATTGTGTCTGGTATCTATTATTGCTTTCTCTGCCTCCCCTATTTTGTTGTTTCACTGAATATTTTAATAAATCTAAATATTTTCAATAGCAAGCACAGCTGATATATACATATCCATGAACACAAGTCTGACTTTAGGCATAAACCTCAGTGAGGAGAATGAACATACTATAAAGTAGCACCTACCTAGGGCTATATAGCTTACTACAGTCATCAGATAGGTATTTTTTTAATATTTTTTTCATTTATTTATTTTTATATTTTTCCACAAACATTTACTTTACATAGCAAAAAATTTTAGCTCATACTCCACAATTCTTGACAGTTTACAAACAACTTTCAAAATCTCAAAATACTGAATTTTAAAGATAATGTTCAAAATATGTCTTATAATTTTGTATAATTTCAAAACTCTATAGCAACAGAAGCAGAATGGTTTCAAAAAATATATATACATATATATACAAATATATATATATATGTATATATATATGTATATATATATATATATATATATATATATATATATAAACACATATTTAGAGTGCAGACACTTGGTATATATTAAGTGGGGACATACAATGCCTCTCCTTCATAACATGGCTTGCTTCACTCAACAGTAAGTCTTCCATATTCATCCACTTCCTTTCAAAAGCCAGGGATTTGTTGTTTTTTATGGATGAATAGTATTCCATTGAGTATATGTGCCACAGTTTTTCTAACCATTCATCAGTTTGTGGGCATTTAGGTTGTTTCCATGACTTAGCAATTGTGAAAAGTGCCGCAATAAACATCGATGTGCAAGCACTTTTTCGATTAAGTATTCTTCTGTCCTTCGGGTAGATACCAAGGAGTGGGATTGCTGGATCATATGGTAGTTCTATTTGTAGATTTTGGAGGAATCTCCAAATTGTTCTCCACAGTGGTTGTACCAATTTACAGTCCCACCAGCAGTGTAAGAGAGTTCCCTTTTCACCACATCCCCTCCAGCACTTATCATTTTTTGTTTTTTTAATCTTAGCCATTCTGACTGGGGTTAGGTGATATCTCATTGTTGTTTTGATCTGCATTTCTCTTACAATGAGGGATGTTGAGCATTTTTTCATATGCCTTTTAGCAATTCATATGTCATCTTTAGAAAGTGGTTTTTTCAACTCATTCTCCCATCTTTTAATAGGATTGATTGTCTTTTTCTGGAACAGCCGCTTGAGTTCCTTGTGGATTCTGGTTATCAGTCCCTTGTCTGATGCATAGTTTACAAAAATATTTTCCCATTCTGAGGGCTGTCTGTTCACACTAATCACTGTGTCTTTTGCCATGCAGAAACTTCTTAGTCTGATGTAATCCCACTTGTCTATTTTAGGGATCATAGACTGTGCATTGGGAGTCTTATTTAAGAAGTTTTTCCCTACCCCAATGTCTCCCAGAGTTTCCCCGGTGTTTTCAAGGAGCAGTTTTATAGTTTGAGGTCTTAGATTTAGATCTTTGATCCACCTTGACTTTATTTTTGTCAGAGGTGAGAGGTAGGGGTTCAGATTCATCTTTCTGCAAGTGGAGATCCAGTTTTGCCAGCACCATTTGCTGAAGAGGTTTTCCTTTTCCCACAAGATTGACTGGTACCCCTTGTCAAAAATCAGTTGGCTGTATGTTTGAGCATTCATTTCTGGGGACTCTATTCTGTTCCATTGGTCCACCTGTCTGTTCCTGTGCCAGTACCATGCTGTTTTTTTTTTTTTTTTTTTTTTTTTTTCTTTTTTTTTTTCTTTTTTGGAGAGGTTTTTACTATAGGGCGCGTGCGCTCGCCAGACAGACAGAGAGAGACAGAGAGATAGAAAGCAGGAAATCACCCCCCAGGGGGGATGGCCACGCCGCAATCCCTTCTCCTCCATTCTCCTCTCGGGATCTTGGGCACGCACGCACACGCGCCCGGCATGAGTTTAAGCCACCGGGTCCAGGATGCGAACCGCGGTCGACTACGTGGGAGTCCAGCGACATAGCCATTACGCTAACTGCTGGTCCCGATGCTGTTTTGATTACCACAGCTTTGTAGTATAATTTTGGGTCAGGGAGTGAGATGCCGCCCACTCCATTCTTCTTGTGCAAAACTGCTTTGGCAATACGGGGTCTTTTATGATTCCAGACAAACGTTATGATTGTCTTTCCTAGATCTGTGAAGAATGTGTCTGGTACTTTGATTGGCATTGCATTAAATAGGTAGATTAATTTGGATAAAATTGCCATTTTGATTATATTAATTCTTCCAATCCAGGAACATGGGATGTCCTTCCACTTTTTTGTGTCATTTTCAATTTCTTTTTTTATCTTCTCATAGTTTTGCTTATGGAGGTCTTTAACTTCTTTAGTTAGATTTATCCCTAAGTATCTTATACTTTTTGTGGCTATGGTAAATGGAACAACTTTTTTCAGTTCCATCTCAGTTTGCCTGTTGTTCGTATACAGAAATGCTATAGATTTCTGGATATTAATTTTGTATCCTGCAACGTTACTGTATTCATGTATTACTTCCAGAAATTTTTTTATGGAAACCATTGGGTCTTCTATGTATACAATCATGTCACCTGCAAATAGAGAAAGGTTCACCTCTTCTTATTTGAATGCCTTTTATTTTTTCCTCTTTTCTGATTGCAATGGACAAGACTTCTAGTACTATATTGAAGAGGAGTGGAGAAAGTGGACATCCTTGTCTTGTACCCGTTTTTAGTGGAAAAGCTTTCAGCTTTTCTCCATTGAGGATGATGTTCGCTATGGGTTTTTCATAGATAGCTTTTATTGTGTTGAGAAATGGCCCTTCTATGCCCATTTTGCTGAGAGTCTTGATCATGAAGGGATGTTGTATCTTATCAAATGCTTTTTCTGCATCAATTGATATGACCATATGGTTTTTATCTTTCTTCCTATTAATATGGTGTATTACATGTATGGTTTTGCGTATGTTGAACCAACTTTGCATTCCTGGGATAAAGCCTACCTGATCATGATGTATAATCTTTTTGATAAGTTGTTGTATACGATTTGCTAGTACCTTGTTGAGAATCTTCGCGTCTATATTCATCAGGGATATTGGTCTATAGTTTTCCTTCCTTGTCCTGTCCTTATCAGTTTTAAGGACAAGGGTGATAGAGGCTTCATAGAATGAATTAGGGAGAGATTCACCCTTTTGGATCTTTAGAAATAACTTGAGCAGAATGGGGCTTAACTCTTCTTTGAAAGTTTTGTAGAATTCAGAGGTGAATCCATCAGGGCCAGGGCTTTTCTTTGTTGGGAGGTTATTTATAACTGATTTGATCTCCTGGCTTGTTATTGACCTATTCAGACTTTCTATATCCTCCTGGCTCAATCTAGGTAGATTATACCTGTCCAGAAATTTGTCCATCTCATCCAAATTATCTTGTTTCTTGGCATACAAATGTTCATAGTATCCTCTAATAATGTTTTTTGTTTCTACTATGTCTGTTGTTATTTTGCCTGCTTCATTGCAGATCTGATTCACCTGGTTCTTTTCTCTCTTCTTCTTAATAAGTCTCGCTAGTGGTGTATCAATTTTGTATATCTTTTCAAAGAACCAGCTTTTACTTTCATTTATTTTCTGTATAGTTCGTTTATTTTCTATTTCATTTATTTCTGCTCGTATATTTATTATTTCCTTTCTCCTGGAGTTTTTTGTATCATTTTGCTGTTGCTTTTCCAATTCTGTGAGGCATAATGTTAGGTGATCCATTTGCCTTCTTTCCATGCTCCTCTTATGTGCACTAATTGCTATGAACTTCCCTCTTATGACTGCTTTAGCAGTGTCCCAAAGATTATGGAAACTTGTGTCCTCATTGTCATTGGCTTCCATGAACCTTTCGATTTTAGTCTTTATATCTTCAGTAGTTGTGGAGTCATTCAGGAGTAGGTTATTAAGTTTCCATGTATTTGAGTATTTTTGAGGATTTCTCTTGAAATTAAACTCAAGTTTAATTCCATCATGGTCGGTGAAGATGCTGGGTATAGTTTCTATGCTTTTGAATCTGTAGAGGCTTGCTTTGTGCCCAATGATGTGGTCAATCTTCGAGAATGTTCCATGTGGTGGCGAGAAAAAAGTGTATCTTGAGGCTTTACGATGGAAAGTTCTATAGATGTCTGTTAAGTCCATTTGATTTATGATATCATTTAGATCTTTTATCTCTTTACCTATTTTTTGTCTAGATGATCTATCCAGGGGGGACAGTGCAGTGTTGAGGTCTCCAACAATTAGTGCGTTGCAGTCTATCTCCCTTTTTAGATCTAGCAGTCTTTCCTTCACATATTTGGGTGCTCCTGTGTTGGGCGCATAGATATTAATAAGCGTTATATCTTCTTGATCGATTGATCCTTTTACTACAATATAGTGCCCTTCTTTGTCTCTTCGAACAGTTTTTGTTTTAAAGCCTATTTTGTCAGAGATCAGTATTGTGACTCCAGCTCTTTTTTGGTTCCCATTTGCATGGTAAATCTTTTTCCAACCCTTCACTTTCAGTCTATGTTTATCTTTATCCATGAAGTGGGTTTCCTGTAGGCAACAGATAGAGGGTTTTTGTTTTTTAACCCTTTCAGCCAGTCTGTGTCTCTTGATTGGAGAGTTTAATCCATTAACATTCAATGTTATTATTGATGTTAATGGATCTGTCCCGATGTTTAAGTTGGCCATTGTCTTAGTTGCCTTTTACTCTTTTGTTTCTGGCTGTTACTTCTTTAGTTTTCCTGGAACAGTACTTTCTTCAGGGTTTCATGGAGAGCTGGCCTGGTGCTGGCAAACTCTTTCAGGTTTTGTTTTTCTGAGAAGATTTTAATCTTTTTTTCCCATATGAAGGATAATCTTGCAGGATACAATAGTCTTGGTTGAAATTGTTTCTCTCTTAACACTTTCGATACATCTTCCCATTCTTTCCTTGCTTGCATTGTTTCCGTTGAGAAGTCCGGTGTTAGCCTGATGGGGTGACCTTTGTAAGTCACTTGTCGTTTCTCTCTTGCCAGTTTTAGTATCTTATCTCTATCTGTGGTCTTAGCCAGTCTGGCTATGATATGCCTTGGGGAAGACCTTCTGGGGTTGATTCTATTTGCTGTCCTTTGTATTTCTTGGGTCTGGATGTTGGAGTGCCTCTCTATGCTTGGGAAATTTTCTTCCAAGATTTCATGGAATAGGTTTTCCATGCTCTTATTAGTTTCTTCACCTTCTGGGATACCAATTATTCGGACGTTAGGACGTCTAATGGAATCTAGTAATTCTCGTATGTTATCTTCATGTTTTTTTTGTTATTTTCTCTATCTTTTCGGTGGTTTTCTCTAGGTCAGAAGTTTTATCTTCTACATCAGAGATTCGACCTTCAGCATGGTCTAATCGACTTTTAATACTTTCAAGAGAGTTTTTGATTTCCTGTATTTCAGACTTCATCTCTAATAGTTCCGTCTTATTCTTCCTCAGAATTTCTTCCTTCATATCGTCGAAGGACTTTCTCATCTCCTGTAATTCATTGTCTCTTTTCTGTTCCAGCTCATAGTACTTGTTCAACATGAATGTTCTAAACTCTATCTCGGACATTTTGGTAACATCCTCTATTTTTGCAGGAACAGGAAGGGAGTTACTGTGTTCCTTTGATGGAGACATATTTCCTGCTTTATTCAGGCCTGAGGTTCTTGTAGTTCTAACCATTGGGAGATGTGTTCCCTTTGAAAAACCTTTTACGAGAAGGTTTCTTCTAATAGGAGCAAGTGTGTTTCCTTTCTGATGTGGAATGGAGAAAGCCAAAGTCTATCTTTAATTGTGTTTAGTAATGTAAACCAAGAAAAAGTATTCTCTTCAGGTGTCCAAAGAAATGTATCTCCTTCTTCACAGGTGTTTCAGGGAAATGGAGGATTCTAGAGAGTCTTAAAATGCTAGAATGTTTCAGAATTGTAATTCTAGACCTATCTGGACAGCCAGGGATGGTGCAGATAAAGGAAGTGAGGATTGAGAAACTGGGAAGAAAATAATATGTAGAATAAAGAAAAAGTCGCACGATTTCACCAGGGGTCGAAAGATGGGAGTGTGGTGTGGATGAACTGAGAGCGTTCCTATGTGTTAATCAGAAGAGAGAAATTTACAAATGAAAGACGTGGGTAACAGGACAGAGAAAAAAAAGGGAAAAAAATGTACCTGGCTGAAAGAGGGGAGTCTGGCTTGGGATCCTGGGGCTGGAGCTACTGGGGGGCAGTCCTCCCTCGAAGATCCACAGACAGGTATTTTTTTTTTTTTTTTGGAGAGATTTTTGCTATAGGACGTGTGCGCTCGCCAGACAGACAGAGAGAGAAATAGAGACAGAAAGCGAGAAATCACCCCCCAGGGGGGATGGCCACGTCGCAATCCCTTCTCTTCCATTCTCTTCTTGGGATCTTGGGCACGCACGCACATGCGCCCGGCGTGAGTTTTAAGCCACCGGGTCCGGGACGCGAACCGCAGTCGACTACGTGGGAGTCCAGTGACATAGCCATTACGCTAGCTGCTGGTTCCCAACAGACAGGTATTTTTAATGCCCTTTTTTTCTGAAAAATTTTTTTTCTATTAATTTACATTCATTCCCTGAGCATGATCACAACATACAAAATGTGGTTTCCCATCTAGAATAAACTGGATAGTGGCTTAATCATGCATGTTATCATCTATAATATTCCATTTCTACTTTCATGTATATACTTTTTTTACCCCATGTCTGACCCTCTGCCCTATTCCACTCTCTTATTACACTATCTCTGCTGTCTACAGTTATCTTCAATTCCTTTTCTCCCGACATTTCATTGATCACACAATATCATAAGTAATCTAACTATTTACAATAGTAAGTTCAGCTGATGGTTTCAAGAAAAGCAGTTTTGAACTGGTAGGGATATTTCCTTGAAACTTAAGGTTTCAAGGTTAGTATTCTGTTCAAATATTAGGTACATGAATCCATTGACAGCTCAAGACAGGACAAAAATCCTTAAAACCGGACGACAAAGCTTAGAAGAAAAGCAGCAATATTTTAGTCAAGTCATAGAATGCTGTTTCATCAGTTCAGTATCATGTACTTAATTTTCTTCTGTTTCTGTTGAGGTTCGATTTTCCAGATTGAGCTCTGGGATATAATACTGAACTCCAGACTTTGTCCCTACAATTAAGTTGCCCATTTTCTTAATTTCTGAACTCTTGTTTCTGTGTGTCTGCATTTAATTTTACTGACATAGCACTCCCTTAAGAACTTCTTGGAGATCTGGCCTGGTGCTGGTAAATTCTTTCAGGTCTTGTTTATCTAGGAATGTTCGTGTCTTTTCTTCCCAAATGAACGATAACCTTGCTGGGTACAGAATTTTCGGTTGAAATTGCTTTTCCCTTAATGCTTTGAATATATTCTCCCGTTCTCTCCTCGCTCGCATTGTTTCTGGTGAGAGATCTGCCGTTAGTCTGATGGGATATCCTTGGTAGGTAACTTGCCGTTTTTCTCTTGCCGGTCTTAGTATCTTGTCTTTGTCTGTGGTTTTGGTCAATCTGACTATAATGTGTCTTGGAGAAGATCTTCTTGGGTTGATTCTAGTTGGGGTCCTCTGTACTTCTTGGGAATGGATCTTTGAGTGCCTCTCCAGGTTTGGAAAGTTTTCTTGCAGGATTTCATGGAATAGATTATCAATGCCCTTATGAGTTTCTTCGCCTTCTGGGATGCCTATTTTCCGGATGTTTAATTGTATCTACTATTTCCCGTATATTATTTTCAAATTTTTGGGCCATTTTCTCAGTCTTCATGGTGGATTTTTCTAAGCCAGCAATTTTCTCTTATACATCTGAGATTCTATTTTCTGTATGATCTAGTCTGCTTTTAATACTTTCAAGGGAAATTTTGACTTCTTGTATTATAGCCTTCATATCTAACAGTTCCGTCTGATTCTTTTGTTATGTGTGAAATTCCTCTTTTAGATCTTGCATGAATTTCCTCACCTCCTGGAACTCTTCAACTCCTTTCTCCTTCCTCTTCAGTAGTTCCTTGTCTCTCTTCTTTTCCATCTCTGTAAGCTTTGCCATTATGAAAGTTCTGAATTCTTTATCAGACATTTCCATGACTTCCATTGAACTGTGTGTGGATGAAGAGGAGTTATCCTTTTCTCTTGGAGGAAAGATATTTTCCTGCTTCCCCATATTTCTTGTTGTCCTGCAACGATTTCTAGTCATCTTGTGGATGGTCGATTTTGTCCCAAACTTGGAAGATCAAACTGAGGGTCGAGGACTGTGTAGAAAAGGAAACAGAGAGAGGGAAACAAAAGCAACAACAGCAAAAAAAAAAAAAAAAAAAAAAAAAAAAAAAAAAAAAAAAGACTACAAACAAAGAAAAAGATGAAAGGAAAAACTTTCAAATAAAACTAAAAAAAGGAAAATTAATATTCAAAAATTTCAAAAAATTCCAAAAATTAGAAAACCGTGAGGCGCGCTTGCACGCCACACGACATGGCTAGATCACAGGAGGCATGGAGCTGGTTCTTGAAGAAGGGCTGTTCTGTTCCCTCCACCTCTCCTGGGTGGGGAGTGGGAGAGGGAATTATTAACAAGATAAAGGGCTAGGCGGGGCCAACAGGCCCAGAAAGATGCCTCACCTTAAACAAAATTCTAAAAAGCAAAAATTAAAAAAAAAGAAAAAAAAGAGAGAGGAGTCAGAGAAAGAGACAGAGATAGAGAGAGACAAAGACAGATACAGAGAGAGGAGGCCTGAGTCTTCCTACCACGCGAGTTGTCTATACTGGAGGTTGAATTATCAGTGGGATCTCTTCATTCCTCCGTTTCCCCCAAAATGGCTAGATCACAGGAGCCATGGAGCTGGTTCTTGAAGAAGGGCTGTTCTGTTCCCTCCACCTCTCCACGTGAGTTGTCTATACTGGAAGCTGAATTATTAGTAGGATTTCTTCATTCCTCCGTTTCCCCAAAAATGGCTAGATCGCAGGAGCCATGGAGCTGGTTATTGAAGAAGGGCTGTTCTCAATAGCATTAAATGTTAATGGATTAAATTCTCCAACCAAGAGACACAGACTCGCTGAATGGAAAACAAACAAACAAACAAACAAACAAACAAAACAGAAACCCTCTACCTGTTGCCTACAGGAAACCCACCTCATGGTTAAAGACATACATAGGTTTTCCATGCAAATGAGAACCAAAAAACAGTTGGAGTTGCAATACTAATTTCTGACAAAATAGGCTGTAAAACAAAAACTGTCTGAAGATACAAAGAAGGGCACTATTTTGTAGTAAAAAGATCAATACATCATGAAGATATAATGCTTATGAATATCTATGCACCGCTCTCACAGACTGTCCTTTGCCCTGAAGCAGGCGACAGACCCAGCTCCAGCCCTCTGGCCAGCAAGGGACACAGAGGCAGGGACACTTCTGGCCCCCCACCTCACTTCCAGGTCCCTCAACCCAAGACCCCGCCCCCTAGACTGTCCTTTACCCTTCAGCAGGCACAGACCCAGTTCCAGGCCTCTGGCCAGCAAGGGACATTGAGTCAGGGACACCTCTGACCCCTCACCCCCGCCTCACTTCCAGGGGTCCCAGCCCAAGACCCTGCCCCCTAGACTGTCCTTTCCCCTGCAGCAGGTGACAGACCCAGCACCAGGCCTCTAGCCAGCAAGGAACACTGAGGCAGGGACACACCTGTACCCCTGCCTCACTTCCAGGCCCCTAGCCCAAGACCCTGCCCCCTAGGTAGGTAGCTAGTTTTTTTCTCCTTTTGATTTTTTGCACTTCTCCATTCTCTTGTTAATTCCCTGGTCTTCCTCCTCCTACAGACTGTCCTTTCCCCTGCAGCAGGTGACAGACCCAGCTTCTGGTGAAATCTTTATTTTTATTTATTTCTCTGTGTTATCTTTTCTTGTGCCTATTATCCTCCCCTCTTCATCTTCCAAAATACCAGTGGGATTAGATAGGTCTATAATCAGATATCTGAAATTCCTTAGTAATGTAAGTTTCTCTAAGATTCTTCCTTGTACTGATCCACCTGTGAAAAAGGAGATACTGCTTTTCAGACACCTCAGTAGAGTACCCCTCTTGAGACCACATTGGTAAAAACAACAAAAGAGAGACTTTGGCAAACAACAATTTGCAGCAAAAGGGAAACACACTTCCACCTAGTTGGAGAAACATTTCTGTAAGAGTTATTCAAAATGGAATACATCTTACAATGGCTATAAGTAGAAGAGCTTCAGGTCTGAATAAACAAGGAAATATGTCTCCACCAAAGGAAAATGGTAACTCCTCTCCATCACTCGTAAATATAGAGGATGTTACTAAAAATGTCAGAAAAAGAATTTAGAACATTCATGGTAACTAAACTTTATGAGTTGGAAAAGAAAAGAGACAGTGAACTGCAGGAGATTAGGAAGGTCTTCAGTATATGAAAGAAGAAATGGACTCTGAGAAAGAATCAGGTGGAAAAATTAGAGATAAAGTCTGTAATACAGGAAATCAAAAAGTCTCCTGAAAGTATTAAAAGTCGATTAGACCATGCTGAAGATTGAATCTCTCATGTAGAAGATAAAACCTCTGACCTAGGGGAAAAACAAAAACAAAACCAAGAAGATCAAGAAAATAACAACAACAACAACAACAACAACAACAAAAAACCCACGAGGATAATATACAAGAAATATTAGACTCCATTAGACACCCAGAATAATTGGCATCCCAGAAGGTGAAGAAACTAATAATGGCAAGGAAAATCTATCCCATGAAATCTTGGAAAAAAATTCCCAAGTCTAGAGAGGCACTCAAGCATCCAGAACCAAGAAATACAAAGGACCCCAAATAGAATCAACCCCAGATGATCTTACCCAAGGCACATCTTAGCTAGACTGTCCAAGAACACAGATAAAGACATGATACTGAAACTGGCAAGAGAGAAACGAGAAGTGACTTACAAAGGCCATCCCATCAGGCTAACACCGGACCTCTCAATGGAAAAAATGCAAGCAAGGAAAGAATGGGAAGATGTATTGAAAGTGTTAAGAGAGAAACAATTTCAACCAAGACTATTATATCATGCAAGATTATCCTTCATATGGGAAAAAAGATTAAAATCTTCTTAGACAAACAAAACCTGAAAGAATTTGCCAACACCAAACCAGCTCTTCAAGAAACCCTGAAAAAGTAAAACTTTTTTCCAGGAAAACTAAAGAATTAACAGACAGAAACAAAGGAATAAAAGGCAACTAAGACAATGGCACCTTAAACGTTAGTACAGATTCTGTAACATCAATAATAACATTGAATGTTATTGGATTAAATTCTCTGATCAAGAGACACAGACTGGCTGAATGGATTAAAAAACAAACAAACAAAAAAAAAACAGTAACCCTGTATCTGCTACCTATAGGAAACCCACTTCAAGAGGAAAGACACACATAGACTAAAAGTGAAGGATGGGAAAAAGTTTTTCCATGCAAATGGGAATCAAAAAAGAGCAGGAGTTGCGATACTAATTTCTGACAAAATAGGCTTTAAAACAAAAACTGTTTGAAGAGACAAAGAAGGGCACTATATTATAGTAAAAGGCTCTATAGATCAAGAACATATAATGCTTGTAAATATGTATGCACCTCACACAGGAGCACACAAATATGTGAAGGAAAGACTGTTAGATCTAAAAGGGGAGATAAACTGCAACACACTAATTGTTGGAGATCTCAACACCACACTATTTCCTCTGAACAGATCATCTAGGCAAAAAATAGGTAAGGAGATCAAGGATCTAAATGATACCATAAATCAAATGGACTTAACAGACATCTACAGAACTTTCCATCCAAAAACCACGAGATATAATTTTTCTCACTGGGACATGGAATCTTTTTGAAGATTGACCACATCATAGGGCACAAAGCAAGCCTCTACAGATTCAGAGGTATAGAAACTATATCCGGCATCTTCTACAACCATGATAGATTTAAACTTGATTTTAATTTCAAGAGAAATACTCAAAAATACCCAAATACATGGAAACTAAATAACCTACTTCTGAATGACTCCACTACTACCAAAGAAATAAAGGCTGAAATCAAAAGATTCATGGAAGCAAATAACGATGAGGACACGAGGTTCATAATCATTGGGAAACTGCTAAAGCAGTCATAAGAGGGAAGTTCATAGCAATTAGTGCACATAAGAGGAAGATGGAAAGAAAGCTAATGGATCACCTAACACCATGCCTCAGAGAATTGGAAAAGCAACAGCAAAATAATCCAAAAAACCCCAGGAGAAAGGAAATAATAAAGATATGAGCAGAAATAAATGAAATGGAAAATAAACAAACTATACGGAAAATAATTGAAAGTAAAAGCTGTTTCTATGAAAGGATAAACAAAATCAATACACCACTAGTGAGACTTACTAACAAGAATAGAGAAAGGAACCACGTGATTCAAACCTGCAATGAAGATGGTACTATAACAACAGACATAGTAGAAATTCAAAACATCATTAGAGGACACTTTGAACATCTATATGCTAAGAAACAAGACAATCTGGATGAGATGGACAAATTCCTGGAAAATATAATCTACCAAAAATGAGCCAGGAGAAGCTAAAAAAATGAAATTGAATACGACACAAAAAAGTGGAAGGACATCCCATGTTCCAGGATTGGAAGAATTAATATAATCAAAATGGCAATTCTACTTAAATAAATCTACATATTTAATGCAATGCCAAATCAAAGTACCAGACACATTCTTCACAGATCTAGAAAAGAAAATCATAAAATTCATCTGGAACTATAAAAGACCCCGTATTGCCAAAGCAATTCTACACAAGAAGAATAGAGTGGGTGTCATCTCAATCCCTGACTGAAAAATATACTACAAAGCTGTGGTAATCAAAAAAGCATGATACTGGCACAGAAACAGACATGTGGACCAATGGAACAGAATAGAGTCCCCAGAAATAAATTCCCAAACATACAGTCAACTCATTTTTGACAAGGGGTACCAGTCAATACAGGGAGAAAAGAAAACCCTCTTCAGCAAATGGTGCTGGAAAAACTGGATTTCCATCTGCAGAAAGATGAACCTGAACCCCTATCTCTCACCATTGACAAAAATCAAGTCAAGGTGGATCAAGGATCTAAATCTAAGGCCTCCAACTTTAAAACTGCTACTAGAAAACACTGGGGAAATCTGGGAGACATTGGTTCAGGGAAAGACTTCTTAAATAATACCCCCAAAACACAGTCGATAATCCCCAAGATAGACAAGTGGGATTACATCAGACTAAGAAATTTCTGCATGGCAAGAGATGCAATACTTAGTGTTAATTGACAACCATCAGAATGGGAAAATATTTTTGTAAATTACACATCAGATATGGAAGTGATAAACAGAATACACAAGGAACTCAAGCTGCTGTTTGGAAAAAAGATGATCAACCCTATTAAAAGATGGGAGAAGGAGTTGAAAAAAACACTCACCAAAGATGACATACGAATAGCCAGAAGGCATATGAAAAAGTGTTCAACATCCCTCATTGTAAGGGAAATGCAGATCAAAACAATAATGAGATACCACCTAACCCCAGTCAGAATGTCTAAGATTAAAAAAAAAAAATCACTACTGCTGGTGGGGGTGTGGTGAAAGGGGAACTCTTTTACACTGCTGTTGGGAATGTACATTGTTCCAGCCACTGTGAAGAACAATTTGGAGATTCCTCAAAAATCTACAAATAGAACTACCATATTACCCAGCAATCCCACTCCTCGGTATCTACCCAAAAGACAGAAGAATTCTTCATTGGAAAAGTGCTTGTACATCGATGTTTATTGTGGCACTATTCATGATTGCTAAGACATGTAATCAACCAAAATGCCCCTGTACAGATGAATGGATTGAAAAACTGTGGCACTTATACTCTATGGAATACTATTTAGCCATAAAAACCAACAACACCCTGGCTTTTGACAGAAAGTGGAAGAGTATAGAGATTTACTCTTGAGTGAAGCAAGCCAGGCTATGAAGGAGAGACATTGTATGTCCCCACTTAATATATACCGAGTGTCTGCACTCTATGACTGAAACTGATTGACCTAAGGTTGTACAAACGCAAGAGATGGGAGTGAATGCCAGATGTTGTGTGTGTGGAGCAGTGGGGCCTAAGGAAGGACATTTGGAGGAGGGATATAGAGGCAGAGCATTGACAGGATGGGGAGGTGTGGTGTTATCGCTGAAAGATATTTTGATCAACTGTACTGGGGAGAAATGTTCACATATTAAAATGTTCACTTTGTAAGTTAAATAATGTGATTGAATGTATATATAAAAAAATCTATGTACCTAATAGAGAAACTCCCAAATATGTGAAGGAAATACTGTTAGATCTAAAAAGGGAGATAGACTCCAATACCCTAATTGTTGGAGACCTCGACATTGCACAATCCCCTCAGGATAAATCATCTAGACAAAAAATAGATAAAGATATAAAGGATCTGAATGATACCATTAATCAAATGGACTTAACAGACATATATAGAACTTTTCTTCCAAAAACCCTACGATACACATTTTTTTCACCCCCCCCACATGGAACCTCTTCGAAGATTTACCACATGATAGGGCACAAAGCATGCCTCTACAAATTCAAAGGCATAGAACTATATCCAGAATCTTCTATGACCATGATGGGATTAAATTTTAGTTTAATTTCAAGAGAAATCCTCAAAAATACTCAAATACATGGAAACTAAATAACCCACCCCTCAGTGTCTCCACTATTACTAAAAAAATAAAGACTGAAATCAAAAGATTCATGGAAGCCAATATCAATGAGGACACGAGTTTCCATAATCTTTGGGACACTGCTAAAGCAGTCATAAGAGGGAAGTTCATAACAATTAGTGAATATAAGAGGAAGATGGAAAGAAGTTGAATGGATCACACATCATGCCTTAGAGAATTGAAAGAGCAACAGCAAATGAATACAAATAACTCCAGGAGAAAGGAAATAATAAAGATCCGAGCAGAAATAAATGAAATAGAAAATAAACAAACTGTACAGAAAATAAATTAAAGTAAAAGCTGGTTCTCTGAAAAGATAAACAAAATCTGGGAACCAGCAGTTAGCGTAATGGCTATGTCGCTGGACTCCCACGTAGTCGACCGCAGTTCGCATCCTGGACCCGGTGGCTTAAAACTCACACCGGGCACGTGTGCGTGCATGCCCAAGATCCCGAAAGGAGAATGGAGGAGAAGGGATTGCGGCGTGACCATCCCCTCTGGGGGGTGATTTCTCGCTTTCTGTCTCTATGTCTCTGTCTGTCTGGCGAGCACACGCACCCTATAGCAAAAACCTCTCCAAAAAAAAAAAAAAAAAGAAAAAAAGATAAAATCAATACACCACTCACAAGATTTATTAAGAAGAAGAGAGAGAGGAACCAGTTGAATCAAATCTGCAATGAAGCAGGCAATATAAAAACAGACAAAAAAACAAGTACAAAACATCATTAGATAATACTATGAACAGCTATTTGCCAAGAAACAAGACAATCTGGATGAAATGGACAAATTCCTGGGTACATATAATCTACCAAGATTGAGCCATGAGGATATAGAAAATCTGAATAGGCCCAAAACAAGCCAGGAGATTGAATCAGTAATAAATAACCTCCCAACAAAGAAAAGCCCTGGCCCTGATGGATTCACCTCAGAATTCTATGGAACTTTCAAAGAAGAGTTAACCTCCATTCAGCTCAAGTTATTTCTAATGATCCAAAAGGGTGAATCGCTCCCTAATTCATTCTATGAAGCCTCTATTACCCTTATCCTCAAAACAGATAAGGACAGGACAAGGAAGGAAAACTATAGACCAATATCTCTGATGAATATAGACGCAAATATTCTCAACCAGATACTGGCAAATCGTATTCAACAACTTATAAAAAAGATTATACACCATGATCAGGTAGGCTTTATTCCAGGAATGCAAGGTTAGTTCAACATACACAAAACCATAAATGTAATGCACCATATTAACAGGAAGAAAGATAAAAAACCATATGGCCATATCAATTTATGTTTAAAAAGCATTTGATAAGATACAACATCCCTTCATGATCGATACTCTCAGCAAAATCAGCATAGAAGGGTCATTTCTGAACACAATAAAAGCTTTCTATGAAAAACTCATAGCAAACATCATCCTTAATGGAGAAAAGCTTAAAGCTTTCCCACTAAAAACGGGTACGAGCAAGGATGCCCACTTTCTCCACTCCTTTTCAATATAGTACTGGAAGTCCTCGCCAACACAATCAGAAAAGAGGAAAAAATAAAAGGCATTCATATAGGAAAAGAGGTGAGGAGGGGTTGGCCCTGATTAGGGGCTGTGTTTGTATGCGGGAACTCTGCTTCAGTGGCTACAGGGCTGACAAAAAACTACTAAAGTTCCTGTGGAAGCAAAGTGAACATTCATAATAACAGAATGGATAAAGAGGAGAAAACTTGGGACCAGCAGTTAGCGTAATGGCTATGTCGCTGGACTCCCACGTAGTCGACCGCGGTTCGAGTTCCGGACCCGGTGGCTTAAACTCACGCCGGGCGCGTGTGCGTCCATGCCCAAGATCCCGAGAGGAGAATGGAGGAGAAGGGATTGCTGCGTGGCCATCCCCCCTGGGGGGTGATTTCCTGCTTTCTGTCTCTCTGTCTCTCTCTGTCTGTCTGGCGAGCGCACACGCCCTATAGCAAAAACCTCTCCAAAAAAAAAAAAAAAAAAAAAAAAAAAAAAAAAAAAAAAAGAGGAGAAAACTTGTGGTGGCTGTGAAGGCCCTGATGCCATGTATGTCCAATTGATATCTTCTGATGTTCACAACTTTACTGTAAAAAGAGAACATGCACTAACATCAGTAACAACATGTTGAGTGGCCCAGGTCAGTTTGCTGTGAACGAATCCAATGAGGTCAATTTTAGAGAGATTCCTTCACATGTGCTATCAAAAGTATGTATGTATTTTACCTACAAATTTTGCTATACTAACAGTGCCACCAAGATTCCTGAATTCCCAATTGCACCTGAAATTGCACTGGAACTGCTGATGGCTGCAAATTCCTAGATGGTTAAATAAAATAAATTACAATAAACTTAATTTTTTCAGTATTCAATACCTGTAGTTCAGTTAGTAATTTTTTTTTCATATTTAGCATGTTGCCTGTATGCAGTTGAACTATAAAAGTTTATTGCAAAGCAGATTATCTTCTGTTTCTCTGCATAGCAATCAGAGTTGAATTTTTTGCTACATCAAGGACGTTTTCACAAACAGAAATAAACAAGTTTGCCAGTCCGTAGGTGGTTTTACCTTATCCTTTGTATGTAACTTTTAAAGTTAGAGCAATGATGACAATAAATACTGAAATTTAGGTATAAATGAACATGTTCTACAGGTAAATAATGGGCCTAAGTATTTTTATGTTCATAATGTTTTTTTAAAACCTATTCTGATCTTATAGCCACCATTAGCATTCCTAGAGTTATGCAAATAATTGTATTATAAGCATGTTTATATTAATAACTTAGCCAAAATATTGATTTTTATAACTCTCAGAGAATAAGAGTTGAAATTTCTTATGTGTCTTTTGATAAACTGCTGTATTATTTATGCATATCTTTTTGTTTATTGCTACAACTTAAGAACTTTATTTAAAAGCAATTTTGGAAGGTTACCAGGTAAAAATTTCAGAACAGTAAATTTGAACTGTAGCCATGTAGTCAATAAGGAAACTATATGACTTAGGAGTTCTTGTGCATTGTGCATTTGGGGCATTTCAAAGCACTGTACTTTCATTTACTATAAAGCTTCCTTTGCAATATTCATTCTTCCTTCATAGTCCTTGGTTGTGATTAAACTTCTGATTGTTTAAATGTGTTTTAAAAGACTCACTCTAAATTTTTCAACATCTAAAAGGCTAGATTTTTTAACGGTCTTCCTCCACCGAATTGGAATATTATTTTAAAAAATGGAGAGATGCTGTGAAAACCTTATATAATACCCTTAGATATAATACATTAATTATCTTCTGTTCATTAAATATGTCCCAGTATATATGATTGATAACTAGTTGGTCTTCTCCTGAAATAAAACTCGTAAAGGAGTTGTTCAGCTTTTATACTAAGCAGCCAAAAAGCATTTGACAAACTGTGGCAGAGCAGCTCTGCTTAAGCATAGGAAAAGCAGCACTGGAGTTGGGATTAGTAATGTCTCTATTTTAGAAACAGAACAAAGCTATCATTGTAGGGTCTGTAATCTTCAGTTTATTTCTTCAAGACTGGCTTACTGTGGACCAGCTATTCTGGGAACTGCAAAAACCATCAAATAATTTTTCCTCTTAGAAAATTTAAACATTGTACTTTCCAGCTTATTGAAAGTAGTTAAATATAAATTGCATATTTTTAGTAACTTCTTAAGAGATACTGGTACGTATTTTAGTATAGAAGATTACTTACCAAGTACAAGAATTGCATTCTGCTACATGGTGACAGATAACACAAATTATAAACCTAAATGATGTTTCAAATATTGATGGCTGGAAATAAAGTTTAACTTTGGAAAGAAAAAAAAGAAGAGGTGAAACTCTCTCTATTTGCAGATGACACAATGTATAAATAGAAGATGCAATGGTTTCCATGAAAAAATTTCTGGGAGATGTAGACATGCTGGGAGAAATGAAGATGTCCCACTCCTAACTGGGCCTCCATCATACAAAACCCACGTGAACAGCCCTTCTTCAAGAGAAAGCCTGCTCAATGGCTCCTGAGATGTAGACATGCTGGGAGAAATGAAGATGTCCCACTCCTAACTGGGCCGCCATCATACAAAACCCACGTGAACAGCCCTTCTTCAAGAGAAAGCCTGCTCAATGGCTCCTGAGATGTAGACATGCTGGGAGAAATGAAGATGTCCCACTCCTAACTGGGCCGCCATCATACAAAACCCACGTGAACAGCCCTTCTTCAAGAGAAAGCCTGCTCAATGGCTCCTGAGATGTAGACATGCTGGGAGAAATGAAGATGTCCCACTCCTAACTGGGCCGCCATCATACAAAACCCACGTGAACAGCACTTCTTCAAGAGAAAGCCTGCTCAATGGCTCCTGAGATGTAGACATGCTGGGAGAAATGAAGATGTCCCACTCCTAACTGGGCCGCCATCATACAAAACCCACGTGAACAGCCCTTCTTCAAGAGAAAGCCTGCTCAATGGCTCCTGAGATGTAGACATGCTGGGAGAAATGAAGATGTCCCACTCCTAACTGGGCCGCCATCATACAAAACCCACGTGAACAGCCCTTCTTCAAGAGAAAGCCTGCTCAATGGCTCCTGAGATGTAGACATGCTGGGAGAAATGAAGATGTCCCACTCCTAACTGGGCCGCCATCATACAAAACCCACGTGAACAGACCTTCTTCAAGAGAAAGCCTGCTCAATGGCTCCTGAGATGTAGACATGCTGGGAGAAATGAAGATGTCCCACTCCTAACTGGGCCTCCATCATACAAAACCCACGTGAACAGCCCTTCTTCAAGAGAAAGCCTGCTCAATGGCTCCTGAGATGTAGACATGCTGGGAGAAATGAAGATGTCCCACTCCTAACTGGGCCGCCATCATACAAAACCCACGTGAACAGCCCTTCTTCAAGAGAAAGCCTGCTCAATGGCTCCTGAGATGTAGACATGCTGGGAGAAAGGAAGATGTCCCACTCCTAACTGGGCCTCCATCATACAAAACCCACGTGAACAGCCCTTCTTCAAGAGAAAGCCTGCTCAATGGCTCCTGAGATGTAGACATGCTGGGAGAAATGAAGATGTCCCACTCCTAACTGGGCCGCCATCATACAAAACCCACGTGAACAGCCCTTCTTCAAGAGAAAGCCTGCTCAATGGCTCCTGAGATGTAGACATGCTGGGAGAAATGAAGATGTCCCACTCCTAACTGGGCCTCCATCATACAAAACCCACGTGAACAGCCCTTCTTCAAGAGAAAGCCTGCTCAATGGCTCCTGAGATGTAGACATGCTGGGAGAAATGAAGATGTCCCACTCCTAACTGGGCCGCCATCATACAAAACCCACGTGAACAGCCCTTCTTCAAGAGAAAGCCTGCTCAATGGCTCCTGAGATGTAGACATGCTGGGAGAAATGAAGATGTCCCACTCCTAACTGGGCCGCCATCATACAAAACCCACGTGAACAGCCCTTCTTCAAGAGAAAGCCTGCTCAATGGCTCCTGAGATGTAGACATGCTGGGAGAAATGAAGATGTCCCACTCCAAACTGGGCCGCCATCATACAAAACCCACGTGAACAGCCCTTCTTCAAGAGAAAGCCTGCTCAATGGCTCCTGAGATGTAGACATGCTGGGAGAAATGAAGATGTCCCACTCCTAACTGGGCCTCCATCATACAAAACCCACGTGAACAGCCCTTCTTCAAGAGAAAGCCTGCTCAATGGCTCCTGAGATGTAGACATGCTGGGAGAAATGAAGATGTCCCACTCCTAACTGGGCCTCCATCATACAAAACCCACGTGAACAGCCCTTCTTCAAGAGAAAGCCTGCTCAATGGCTCCTGAGATGTAGACATGCTGGGAGAAATGAAGATGTCCCACTCCCAACTGGGCCGCCATCATACAAAACCCACGTGAACAGCCCTTCTTCAAGAGAAAGCCTGCTCAATGGCTCCTGAGATGTAGACATGCTGGGAGAAATGAAGATGTCCCACTCCTAACTGGGCCGCCATCATACAAAACCCACGTGAACAGCCCTTCTTCAAGAGAAAGCCTGCTCAATGGCTCCTGAGATGTAGACATGCTGGGAGAAATGAAGATGTCCCACTCCTAACTGGGCCGCCATCATACAAAACCCACGTGAACAGCCCTTCTTCAAGAGAAAGCCTGCTCAATGGCTCCTGAGATGTAGACATGCTGGGAGAAATGAAGATGTCCCACTCCAAACTGGGCCGCCATCATACAAAACCCACGTGAACAGCCCTTCTTCAAGAGAAAGCCTGCTCAATGGCTCCTGAGATGTAGACATGCTGGGAGAAATGAAGATGTCCCACTCCTAACTGGGCCGCCATCATACAAAACCCACGTGAACAGCCCTTCTTCAAGAGAAAGCCTGCTCAATGGCTCCTGAGATGTAGACATGCTGGGAGAAATGAAGATGTCCCACTCCAAACTGGGCCGCCATCATACAAAACCCACGTGAACAGCCCTTCTTCAAGAGAAAGCCTGCTCAATGGCTCCTGAGATGTAGACATGCTGGGAGAAATGAAGGTGACCCACTCCTAACTGGGCCGCCATCATACAAAACCCACGTGAACAGCCCTTCTTCAAGAGAAAGCCTGCTCAATGGCTCCTGAGATGTAGACATGCTGGGAGAAATGAAGGTGTCCCACTCCTAACTGGGCCGCCATCATACAAAACCCACGTGAACAGCCCTTCTTCAAGAGAAAGCCTGCTCAATGGCTCCTGAGATGTAGACATGCTGGGAGAAATGAAGATGTCCCACTACTAAATGGGCGGCCATCATACAAAACCCACGTGAACAGCCCTTCTTCAAGAGAAAGCCTGCTCAATGGCTCCTGAGATGTAGACATGCTGGGAGAAATGAAGATGTCCCACTCCTAAATGGGCCGCCATCATACAAAACCCACGTGAACAGCCCTTCTTCAAGAGAAAGCCTGCTCAATGGCTCCTGAGATGTAGACATGCTGGGAGAAATGAAGATGTCCCACTCCTAACTGGGCCGCCATCATACAAAACCCACGTGAACAGCCCTTCTTCAAGAGAAAGCCTGCTCAATGGCTCCTGAGATGTAGACATGCTGGGAGAAATGAAGATGTCCCACTCCCAACTGGGCCGCCATCATACAAAACCCACGTGAATAGTCCTTCTTCAAGAGAAAGCCTGCTCAATGGCTCCTGAGATGTAGACATGCTGGGAGAAATGAAGATGTCCCACTCCAAACTGGGCCGCCATCATACAAAACCCACGTGAACAGCCCTTCTTCAAGAGAAAGCCTGCTCAATGGCTCCTGAGATGTAGACATGCTGGGAGAAATGAAGATGTCCCACTCCTAACTGGGCCGCCATCATACAAAACCCACGTGAACAGCCCTTCTTCAAGAGAAAGCCTGCTCAATGGCTCCTGAGATGTAGACATGCTGGGAGAAATGAAGATGTCCCACTCCTAACTGGGCCGCCATCATACAAGACCCACGTGAACAGCCCTTCTTCAAGAGAAAGCCTGCTCAATGGCTCCTGAGATGTAGACATGCTTGGAGAAATGAAGATGTCCCACTCTTAACTGGGCCGCCATCATACAAGACCCACGTGAACAGCCCTTCTTCAAGAGAAAGCCTGCTCAATGGCTCCTGAGATGTAGACATGCTGGGAGAAATGAAGATGTCACACTCCAAACTGGGCCTCCATCATACAAAACCCACGTGAACAGCCCTTCTTCAAGAGAAAGCCTGCTCAATGGCTCCTGAGATGTAGACATGCTGGGAGAAATGAAGATGTCCCACTCCTAACTGGGCCTCCATCATACAAAACCCACGTGAACAGCCCTTCTTCAAGAGAAAGCCTGCTCAATGGCTCCTGAGATGTAGACATGCTGGGAGAAATGAAGATGTCCCACTCCTAACTGGGCCGCCATCATACAAAACCCACGTGAACAGCCCTTCTTCAAGAGAAAGCCTGCTCAATGGCTCCTGAGATGTAGACATGCTGGGAGAAATGAAGATGTCCCACTCCAAACTGGGCCGCCATCATACAAAACCCACGTGAACAGCCCTTCTTCAAGAGAAAGCCTGCTCAATGGCTCCTGAGATGTAGACATGCTGGGAGAAATGAAGATGTCCCACTCCTAACTGGGCCGCCATCATACAAAACCCACGTGAACAGCCCTTCTTCAAGAGAAAGCCTGCTCAATGGCTCCTGAGATGTAGACATGCTGGGAGAAATGAAGATGTCCCACTCCTAACTGGGCCGCCATCATACAAAACCCACGTGAACAGCCCTTCTTCAAGAGAAAGCCTGCTCAATGGCTCCTGAGATGTAGACATGCTGGGAGAAATGAAGATGTCCCACTCCTAACTGGGCCGCCATCATACAAAACCCACGTGAACAGCCCTTCTTCAAGAGAAAGCCTGCTCAATGGCTCCTGAGATGTAGACATGCTGGGAGAAATGAAGATGTCCCACTCCAAACTGGGCCGCCATCATACAAAACCCACGTGAACAGCCCTTCTTCAAGAGAAAGCCTGCTCAATGGCTCCTGAGATGTAGACATGCTGGGAGAAATGAAGGTGTCCCACTCCTAACTGGGCCGCCATCATACAAAACCCACGTGAACAGCCCTTCTTCAAGAGAAAGCCTGCTCAATGGCTCCTGAGATGTAGACATGCTGGGAGAAATGAAGGTGTCCCACTCCTAACTGGGCCGCCATCATACAAAACCCACGTGAACAGCCCTTCTTCAAGAGAAAGCCTGCTCAATGGCTCCTGAGATGTAGACATGCTGGGAGAAATGAAGATGTCCCACTCCTAAATGGGCGGCCATCATACAAAACCCACGTGAACAGCCCTTCTTCAAGAGAAAGCCTGCTCAATGGCTCCTGAGATGTAGACATGCTGGGAGAAATGAAGATGTCCCACTCCTAAATGGGCCGCCATCATACAAAACCCACGTGAACAGCCCTTCTTCAAGAGAAAGCCTGCTCAATGGTTCCTGAGATGTAGACATGCTGGGAGAAATGAAGATGTCCCACTCCTAACTGGGCCGCCATCATACAAAACCCACGTGAACAGCCCTTCTTCAAGAGAAAGCCTGCTCAATGGCTCCTGAGATGTAGACATGCTGGGAGAAATGAAGATGTCCCACTCCTAACTGGGCCGCCATCATACAAAACCACGTGAACAGCCCTTCTTCAAGAGAAAGCCTGCTCAATGGCTCCTGAGATGTAGACATGCTGGGAGAAATGAAGATGTCCCACTCCTAACTGGGCCGCCATCATACAAAACCCACGTGAACAGCCCTTCTTCAAGAGAAAGCCTGCTCAATGGCTCCTGAGATGTAGACATGCTGGGAGAAATGAAGATGTCCCACTCCAAACTGGGCCGCCATCATACAAAACCCACGTGAACAGTCCTTCTTCAAGAGAAAGCCTGCTCAATGGCTCCTGAGATGTAGACATGCTGGGAGAAATGAAGATGTCCCACTCCTAACTGGGCCGCCATCATACAAAACCCACGTGAACAGCCCTTCTTCAAGAGAAAGCCTGCTCAATGGCTCCTGAGATGTAGACATGCTGGGAGAAATGAAGATGTCCCACTCCTAACTGGGCCGCCATCATACAAAACCCACGTGAACAGCCCTTCTACAAGAGAAAGCCTGCTCAATGGCTCCTGAGATGTAGACATGCTGGGAGAAATGAAGATGTCCCACTCCTAACTGGGCCGCCATCATACAAAACCCACGTGAACAGCCCTTCTTCAAGAGAAAGCCTGCTCAATAGCCCTTAGATGTAGACATGCTGGGAGAAATGAAGATGTCCCACTCCTAACTGGGCCGCCATCATACAAAACCCACGTGAACAGCCCTTCTTCAAGAGAAAGCCTGCTCAATGGCTCCTGAGATGTAGACATGCTGGGAGAAATGAAGATGTCCCACTCCTAACTGTGCCGCCATCATACAAAACCCACATGAACAGCCCTTCTTCAAGAGAAAGCCTGCTCAATGGCTCCTGAGATGTAGACATGCTGGGAGAAATGAAGATGTCCCACTCCTAACTGGGCCTCCATCATACAAAACCCACGTGAACAGCCCTTCTTCAAGAGAAAGCCTGCTCAATGGCTCCTGAGATGTAGACATGCTGGGAGAAATGAAGATGTCCCACTCCTAACTGGGCCTCCATCATACAAAACCCACGTGAACAGCCCTTCTTCAAGAGAAAGCCTGCTCAATGGCTCCTGAGATGTAGACATGTTGGGAGAAATGAAGATGTCCCACTCCTAACTGGGCCTCCATCATACAAAACCCACGTGAACAGCCCTTCTTCAAGAGAAAGCCTGCTCAATGGCTCCTGAGATGTAGACATGCTGGGAGAAATGAAGATGTCCCACTCCAAACTGGGCCGCCATCATACAAAACCCACGTGAACAGCCCTTCTTCAAGAGAAAGCCTGCTCAATGGCTCCTGAGATGTAGACATGCTGGGAGAAATGAAGATGTCCCACTCCAAACTGGGCCGCCATCATACAAAACCCACGTGAACAGCCCTTCTTCAAGAGAAAGCCTGCTCAATGGCTCCTGAGATGTAGACATGCTGGGAGAAATGAAGATGTCCCACTCCTAACTGGGCCGCCATCATACAAAACCCACGTGAACAGCCCTTCTTCAAGAGAAAGCCTGCTCAATGGCTCCTGAGATGTAGACATGCTGGGAGAAATGAAGATGTCCCACTCCTAACTGGGCCGCCATCATACAAGACCCACGTGAACAGCCCTTCTTCAAGAGAAAGCCTGCTCAATGGCTCCTGAGATGTAGACATGCTGGGAGAAATGAATATGTCCCACTCCTAACTGGGCCGCCATCATACAAGACCCACGTGAACAGCCCTTCTTCAAGAGAAAGCCTGCTCAATGGCTCCTGAGATGTAGACATGCTGGGAGAAATGAAGATGTCACACTCCAAACTGGGCCTCCATCATACAAAACCCACGTGAACAGCCCTTCTTCAAGAGAAAGCCTGCTCAATGGCTCCTGAGATGTAGACATGCTGGGAGAAATGAAGATGTCCCACTCCTAACTGGGCCGCCATCATACAAAACCCACGTGAACAGCCCTTCTTCAAGAGAAAGCCTGCTCAATGGCTCCTGAGATGTAGACATGCTGGGAGAAATGAAGATGTCCCACTCCTAACTGGGCCTCCATCATACAAGACCCACGTGAACAGCCATTCTTCAAGAGAAAGCCTGCTCAATGGCTCCTGAGATGTAGACATGCTGGGAGAAATGAAGATGTCCCACTCCTAACTGGGCCGCCATCATACAAAACCCACGTGAACAGCCCTTCTTCAAGAGAAAGCCTGCTCAATGGCTCCTGAGATGTAGACATGCTGGGAGAAATGAAGATGTCCCACTCCAAACTGGGCCGCCATCATACAAAACCCACGTGAACAGCCCTTCTTCAAGAGAAAGCCTGCTCAATGGCTCCTGAGATGTAGACATGCTGGGAGAAATGAAGATGTCCCACTCCTAACTGGGCCGCCATCATACAAAACCCACGTGAACAGCCCTTCTTCAAGAGAAAGCCTGCTCAATGGCTCCTGAGATGTAGACATGCTGGGAGTAATGAAGATGTCCCACTCCTAACTGGGCCGCCATCATACAAAACCCACGTGAACAGCCCTTCTTCAAGAGAAAGCCTGCTCAATGGCTCCTGAGATGTAGACATGCTGGGAGAAATGAAGATGTCCCACTCCTAACTGGGCCGCCATCATACAAAACCCACGTGAACAGCCCTTCTTCAAGAGAAAGCCTGCTCAATGGCCCTTAGATGTAGACATGCTGGGAGAAATGAAGATGTCCCACTCCTAACTGGGCCGCCATCATACAAAACCCACGTGAACAGCCCTTCTTCAAGAGAAAGCCTGCTCAATGGCTCCTGAGATGTAGACATGCTGGGAGAAATGAAGATGTCCCACTCCTAACTGGGCCGCCATCATACAAAACCCACGTGAACAGCCCTTCTTCAAGAGAAAGCCTGGTCAATGGCTCCTGAGATGTAGACATGCTGGGAGAAATGAAGATGTCCCACTCCTAACTGGGCCGCCATCATACAAAACCCACGTGAACAGCCCTTCTTCAAGAGAAAGCCTGCTCAATGGCTCCTGAGATGTAGACATGCTGGGAGAAATGAAGATGTCCCACTCCTAACTGGGCCGCCATCATACAAAACCCACGTGAACAGCCCTTCTTCAAGAGAAAGCCTGCTCAATGGCTCCTGAGATGTAGACATGCTGGGAGAAATGAAGATGTCCCACTCCTAACTGGGCCGCCATCATACAAAACCCACGTGAACAGCCCTTCTTCAAGAGAAAGCCTGCTCAATGGCTCCTGAGATGTAGACATGCTGGGAGAAATGAAGATGTCCCACTCCTAACTGGGCCGCCATCATACAAAACCCACGTGAACAGCCCTTCTTCAAGAGAAAGCCTGCTCAATGGCTCCTGAGATGTAGACATGCTGGGAGAAATGAAGATGTCCCACTCCTAACTGGGACGCCATCATACAAAACCCACGTGAACAGCCCTTCTTCAAGAGAAAGCCTGCTCAATGGCTCCTGAGATGTAGACATGCTGGGAGAAATGAAGATGTCCCACTCCTAACTGGGACGCCATCATACAAAACCCACGTGAACAGCCCTTCTTCAAGAGAAAGCCTGCTCAATGGCTCCTGAGATGTAGACATGCTGGGAGAAATGAAGATGTCCCACTACTAACTGGGCCGCCATCATACAAAACCCACGTGAACAGCCCTTCTTCAAGAGAAAGCCTGCTCAATGGCTCCTGAGATGTAGACATGCTGGGAGAAATGAAGATGTCCCACTCCTAACTGGGCCGCCATCATACAAAACCCACGTGAACAGCCCTTCTTCAAGAGAAAGCCTGCTCAATGGCTCCTGAGATGTAGACATGCTGGGAGAAATGAAGATGTCCCACTCCTAACTGGGCCGCCATCATACAAAACCCACGTGAACAGCCCTTCTTCAAGAGAAAGCCTGCTCAATGGCTCCTGAGATGTAGACATGCTGGGAGAAATGAAGATGTCCCACTCCTAACTGGGCCGCCATCATGCAAAACCCACGTGAACAGCCCTTCTTCAAGAGAAAGCCTGCTCAATGGCTCCTGAGATGTAGACATGCTGGGAGAAATGAAGATGTCCCACTCCTAACTGGGCCTCCATCATACAAAACCCACGTGAACAGCCCTTCTTCAAGAGAAAGCCTGCTCAATGGCTCCTGAGATGTAGACATGCTGGGAGAAATGAAGATGTCCCACTCCTAACTGGGCCTCCATCATACAAAACCCACGTGAACAGCCCTTCTTCAAGAGAAAGCCTGCTCAATGGCTCCTGAGATGTAGACATGCTGGGAGAAATGAAGATGTCCCACTCCTAACTGGGCCTCCATCATACAAAACCCACGTGAACAGCCCTTCTTCAAGAGAAAGCCTGCTCAATGGCTCCTGAGATGTAGACATGCTGGGAGAAATGAAGATGTCCCACTCCTAACTGGGCCGCCATCATACAAAACCCACGTGAACAGCCCTTCTTCAAGAGAAAGCCTGCTCAATGGCTCCTGAGATGTAGACATGCTGGGAGAAATGAAGATGTCCCACTCCTAACTGGGCCTCCATCATACAAAACCCACGTGAACAGCCCTTCTTCAAGAGAAAGCCTGCTCAATGGCTCCTGAGATGTAGACATGCTGGGAGAAATGAAGATGTCCCACTCCTAACTGGGCCTCCATCATACAAAACCCACGTGAACAGCCCTTCTTCAAGAGAAAGCCTGCTCAATGGCTCCTGAGATGTAGACATGCTGGGAGAAATGAAGATGTCCCACTCCTAACTGGGCCTCCATCATACAAAACCCACGTGAACAGCCCTTCTTCAAGAGAAAGCCTGCTCAATGGCTCCTGAGATGTAGACATGCTGGGAGAAATGAAGATGTCCCACTCCTAACTGGGCCTCCATCATACAAAACCCACGTGAACAGCCCTTCTTCAAGAGAAAGCCTGCTCAATGGCCCCTGAGATGTAGACATGCTGTGAGAAATGAAGATGTCCCACTCCTAACTGGGCCGCCATCATACAAAACCCACGTGAACAGCCCTTCTTCAAGAGAAAGCCTGCTCAATGGCTCCTGAGATGTAGACATGCTGGGAGAAATGAAGATGTCCCACTCCTAACTGGGCCGCCATCATACAAAACCCACGTGAACAGCCCTTCTTCAAGAGAAAGCCTGCTCAATGGCTCCTGAGGTGTAGACATGCTTGGAGAAATGAAGATGTCCCACTCCCAACTGTGCCGCCATCATACAAAACCCACGTGAACAGCCCTTCTTCAAGAGAAAGCCTGCTCAATGGCTCCTGAGATGTAGACATGCTGGGAGAAATGAAGATGTCCCACTCCTAACTGGGCCGCCATCATACAAAACCCACGTGAACAGCCCTTCTTCAAGAGAAAGCCTGCTCAATGGCTCCTGAGATGTAGACATGCTGGGAGAAATGAAGATGTCCCACTCCTAACTGGGACGCCATCATACAAAACCCACGTGAACAGCCCTTCTACAAGAGAAAGCCTGCTCAATGGCTTCTGAGATGTAGACATGCTGGGAGAAATGAAGATGTCCCACTCCTAACTGGGCCGCCATCATACAACACCCACGTGAACAGCCCTTCTTCAAGAGAAAGCCTGCTCAATGGCCCTTAGATGTAGACATGCTGGGAGAAATGAAGATGTCCCACTCCTAACTGGGCCGCCATCATACAAAACCCACGTGAACAGCCCTTCTTCAAGAGAAAGCCTGCTCAATGGCTCCTGAGATGTATACATGCTGGGAGAAATGAAGATGTCCCACTCCTAACTGGGCCGCCATCATACAAAACCCACGTGAACAGCCCTTCTTCAAGAGAAAGCCTGCTCAATGGCTCCTGAGATGTAGACATGCTGGGAGAAATGAAGATGTCCCACTCCTAACTGGGCCTCCATCATACAAAACCCACGTGAACAGCCCTTCTTCAAGAGAAAGCCTGCTCAATGGCTCCTGAGATGTAGACATGCTGGGAGAAATGAAGATGTCCCACTCCTAACTGGGCCTCCATCATACAAAACCCACGTGAACAGCCCTTCTTCAAGAGAAAGCGTGCTCAATGGCTCCTGAGATGTAGACATGCTGGGAGAAATGAAGATGTCCCACTCCTAACTGGGCCTCCATCATACAAAACCCACGTGAACAGCCCTTCTTCAAGAGAAAGCCTGCTCAATGGCTCCTGAGATGTAGACATGCTGGGAGAAATGAAGATGTCCCACTCCTAACTGGGCCTCCATCATACAAAACCCACGTGAACAGCCCTTCTTCAAGAGAAAGCCTGCTCAATGGCTCCTGAGATGTAGACATGCTGGGAGAAATGAAGATGTCCCACTCCAAACTGGGTCGCCATCATACAAAACCCACGTGAACAGCCCTTCTTCAAGAGAAAGCCTGCTCAATGGCTCCTGAGATGTAGACATGCTGGGAGAAATGAAGATGTCCCACTCCAAACTGGGTCGCCATCATACAAAACCCACGTGAACAGCCCTTCTTCAAGAGAAAGCCTGCTCAATGGCTCCTGAGATGTAGACATGCTGGGAGAAATGAAGATGTCCCACTCCTAACTGGGCCGCCATCATACAAAACACACGTGAACAGCCCTTCTTCAAGAGAAAGCCTGCTCAATGGCTCCTGAGATGTAGACATGCTGGGAGAAATGAAGATGTCCCACTCCTAACTGGGCCGCCATCATACAAGACCCACGTGAACAGCCCTTCTTCAAGAGAAAGCCTGCTCAATGGCTCCTGAGATGTAGACATGCTGGGAGAAATGAAGATGTCACACTCCAAACTGGGCCTCCATCATATAAAACCCACGTGAACAGCCCTTCTTCAAGAGAAAGCCTGCCTCAATGGCTCCTGAGATGTAGACATGCTGGGAGAAATGAAGATGTCCCACTCCTAACTGGGCCGCCATCATACAAAACCCACGTGAACAGCCCTTCTTCAAGAGAAAGCCTGCTCAATGGCTCCTGAGATGTAGACATGCTGGGAGAAATGAAGATGTCCCACTCCTAACTGGGCCTCCATCATACAAAACCCACGTGAACAGCCCTTCTTCAAGAGAAAGCCTGCTCAATGGCTCCTGAGATGTAGACATGCTGGGAGAAATGAAGATGTCCCACTCCTAACTGGGCCGCCATCATACAAAACCCACGTGAACAGCCCTTCTTCAAGAGAAAGCCTGCTCAATGGCTCCTGAGATGTAGACATGCTGGGAGAAATGAAGATGTCCCACTCCAAACTGGGCCGCCATCATACAAAACCCACGTGAACAGCCCTTCTTCAAGAGAAAGCCTGCTCAATGGCTCCTGAGATGTAGACATGCTGGGAGAAATGAAGATGTCCCACTCCTAACTGGGCCTCCATCATACAAAACCCACGTGAACAGCCCTTCTCAAGAGAAAGCCTGCTCAATGGCTCCTGAGATGTAGACATGCTGGGAGAAATGAAGATGTCCCACTCCTAACTGGGCCGCCATCATACAAAACCCACGTGAACAGCCCTTCTTCAAGAGAAAGCCTGCTCAATGGCTCCTGAGATGTAGACATGCTGGGAGTAATGAAGATGTCCCACTCCTAACTGGGCCTCCATCATACAAAACCCACGTGAACAGCCCTTCTTCAAGAGAAAGCCTGCTCAATGGCTCCTGAGATGTAGACATGCTGGGAGAAATGAAGATGTCCCACTCCTAACTGGGCCGCCATCATACAAAACCCACGTGAACAGCCCTTCTTCAAGAGAAAGCCTGCTCAATGGCCCTTAGATGTAGACATGCTGGAGAAATGAAGATGTCCCACTCCAAACTGGGCCGCCATCATACAAAACCCACGTGAACAGCCCTTCTTCAAGAGAAAGCCTGCTCAATGGCTCCTGAGATGTAGACATGCTGGGAGAAATGAAGATGTCCCACTCCTAACTGGGCCGCCATCATACAAAACCCACGTGAACAGCCCTTCTTCAAGAGAAAGCCTGCTCAATGGCTCCTGAGATGTAGACATGCTGGGAGAAATGAAGATGTCCCACTCCTAACTGGGCCGCCATCATACAAAACCCACGTGAACAGCCCTTCTTCAAGAGAAAGCCTGGTCAATGGCTCCTGAGATGTAGACATGCTGGGAGAAATGAAGATGTCCCACTCCTAACTGGGCCGCCATCATACAAAACCCACGTGAACAGCCCTTCTTCAAGAGAAAGCCTGCTCAATGGCTCCTGAGATGTAGACATGCTGGGAGAAATGAAGATGTCCCACTCCTAACTGGGCCGCCATCATACAAAACCCACGTGAACAGCCCTTCTTCAAGAGAAAGCCT